>JANBXA010000735.1:41700000-41805000 GCA_030556225.1 Cricetiscus sungorus | reverse complement strand
AGAAGGGTGAGATGCAGAGCCATCAGGTAACATGGAAAAGGTCACACAGCGACTTTGGCTTTTACTTCAAGTGTTCTCCGACTTTAAGAGGGGAAGGACATGGGGAAGGTGGGCACCGCACACTAGTTCTGAGTTGATCCATTTCTGTAGACCCTGGCTGGTATTCAGCTACCTGCCTAGGCCCTGTTGCCAACTGCTGATGTGTAAGGAAGGGGACATGTAAGTGTGAGAGTGATGGCTGCTTGCTGTGTATCAAGTAATTTCCTAAGCATTTTAACTTGGTTAACTCACCTCATCCTCACGACTGACCTGCGAATGAATTAGACCCATCTTTGGTGTTTTCTTGGGGCAGGGTCTCATTTAGCAGGCCAGGCTTGCCACTTTGAATGCCACATCCCCCAGCTTCAGAATCCTGAGTGCTGGAACTGCGGATATCCTCCACGGCATCTTGTCTGCTAGTCTAGCTTATGGACAGGAACCATATTTGGAGAGGGAAGTTGCCTAAGTTCACACATTACACGGAATGGTCCCTCAGATGTTCATCTCAGTGGGCCCTGGATCAAGGTAGATGATGCAGATGTGTGAGGTCCCTGAATGTCATCCCACAGGGGATGGATATGTCAACTCCATTGCATCTACGTTCACCATGAATGTTAGCAGCACCTTAAGTTAAAGTCTAGAAAAATAAAGCCTTAGGTTTTGAGATGGTGAACTAGAGGCTAAAGGGATGGAGGGACTCACTCTGTTCCCTTCAGACAGCAGCAGAAGCAACTCATTCCCTTTCCTGGTGCCTTTCCTAGTGTTCAGTGGTACAGTTGGAGCCCCTCCGTGGAGTATCTGCTGCCTGAATAGGACACCATTTAGAAACTTCTGTAGGGTCTCCTGTGGGAATTGGCAGCACATGGGTTGTCTGTGGGTTCACTGGGATTCTGGCTGGGGCTGGTACAGAGAAAGCACTGGGGCTCTGAGAATAGCCTTGGATTAGGCTTTGTTCCTGTTTGCTTGTTTCTTTGTTTGTTTGTTTATAAATAGGGGCTCACACTATGGGCTGGCCCAGCTGGCCTACAGTTTATTGTGTAGCCCAAGATTACCTCAACCTCAGCAGACCCCCCTCCCTCAACTCAACCTCCTGACTGCTGGGTTACCACACATGGCGTATGGCTATGCCTCAAATCCAACGTCATCCATTGCTTGCATAAGCTTTTTATTTCAGCCAAAGGTGGTAAAGGTGACTCAAGTCAGTGAAGACGCGAGAAGCTTCTCCATCCATGCTGCACATTTTCCCACATGAGAACAGAGTTTTCTATAGCCACTGTAGTCTATGCTTTAATGGGGTGCTTTCTTTGCTTTCTGTGACAAGTAAGGTGAGGTATTCCAGTCCACTGGGGTACAGAGTGGCCAGAATGATCAAGAGTCTGTCTGCTCACCCCCTCTTCTGCACAGAGACTGAGAGTGGCCACAGGAGTTTGTAATGCACACCTCCACTCCCCCAACCCTTCTGCCTCTTGTGTATGTGTGTGAATGGTGTATTGCATGTTTATGTGGATATATGTGTGTGTGCATGCAAGTGTGTAAGCACATATGTACATGTGGTGGCGGGGGGGGGGTCACCCTCTACCATGGGTTTTGAGACAGCACCTTCCATGGAATATGGAGATCATCTAACTGTCTAGCGTGTCTGCACTCTGCAATCCTATTTTGAGGTTATAGATAGCTATATGCCACCTTGTTTGCATTTTGTGTAGGTATGTGAGTTTCAAACTCGGGTACTCATGCTTATGTGACAGTGATGTTATTGATGGGACCATCTTTCCAGATCTTTCTTTGACCTCTTGCTTCTCTGGGTTGAGAGGCACCAAATGCTGACATTGTTTGTAGTTTAGCATTTGCACAATGGTGACATCTTCCCAAATGAATTTGTGAAGGCTATCACACTCACTTCCATTTTATATGTGGGATACCCATATTCCAGAGTGCACAGTAAGTTGCCTGGATGTGGTGGCACATCCTGGAATCTTAGCTCTCTAGAATCTGTGGCAGGTGGGTTTGGAGTTTAAGGCCAGCTTAGAGCTTCATAAGGCCATCTTGGTCTGTACAATGAGACCCTGTCTCAAACAAACAGACAGACATCAGCTACTTCATAGGCTATTCATAAAGATTAACATCTTGGAGAACAAGGGACCCTCCAGGAAGGCAAAAGATGGCATTTTGATATAATACCCGAGGTGCACAGAAGCCAAGGGCATCTGTTTAAAGCATACTAAATATTGACAGAAACGGCACGAAGGCTGGAGGCTGGCTGCTATTTCCCAGGCTGTGAGATCAGATCCTGAAGTTAGGACTCATCACCTCTAAATCCCAAGGCCATGCTCCTTCTGTTCTGCATGAACTTAGGCTGTTGCAGAGCACCCCCCCCCCCGGAGTTCAGACAGACCCAGACCACCTCCTTCCTTGGTGCTCAGAATACAGAGCTCTGTACAGGAAGTGGGGCAGTGGTATTTCTCATAGACCCAATATGCTCAATAGTGGTCTCCTCACAGCCATAGTAAATTTGTAGCTCTGGTGGGAATATTAATCCCTTACACTGTTTATTTGTGCAATGGTTTCCTCTCACACTAAACATTTGAAGAGTGAGTCTCTTTGCACCTACTTCATGCATCCCCCATTTCTCCTGTTCTTCTCTAACCTTGGCCTGCCTCCACCTTAGCTTTGATCTTGATCCTGTTTCTCTGAGTGACAGACCTCTCTTGGTTATCACTCACTGAATGCAGTTGATAAATGGTACCCGCAGTGAATGTCAGCCTTCCATGGAGCCACCGCAGCATCACCCCCATCCTAATGAACGCCCAGTGCTTCCAGGTTGGCTAGTACTGGCGAGCTGACCATGGCCAGGCGCCTTCTTGGGGCAGCATCACCTTCCTGTTTGAAGGTAGCTGCAGAAGGCCAAGCAGGTAGTGGGCCACAGAAGGCTGGGTTAGTTCCTGATCATACTCACTCCTTCATCTCTGTCTCCCTGTACCGGCCAGCTTGCTATGCTGATAGCATGGACACTCAAGCCTGCTTCTTTCTAGCTAAAAGCAGTGCTTGTTTTCATGGAAGAAATAGGGTGAGGAGATGGAAAAAACAAAAAGCAGAGAAGGAGTTTGAAAGAACGTGATGCAATCAGGCCCTTGCTTATCTTCCCAGGGGCGTCTGTGACTCTGTCCCCTTCTACAATGGACTGTCCCTGTGACTGACAAGACACCACTTGCAGGCCATCTCCCTCATTGAACTCTCATTGTGAGGTGCCTGTGTGTACACTAGGGTGGAGGAACAGTCTGAGGTCTAGATGGGAATTCATAACAAAAGGGATAGAGAGAGACGGCCTTCCCTCCAAGCTGAAAAGGAAGAAGGTGGCGTTTCAATCTACTGAGGAAGCTGAGAAGAACAGTGGGCAACATAGTAAATATTACACACTGCACGAGGGTGAGGGGATTCGAGTATCTTTTAGGTTCATTTTGAACCTAGGCTCATGGCTATTGTTTCCTCAGGCTGAACCTCTCAACTCCCCACAAGGCCTTGAGTTCCAGGCTCTGATGTCTACCCTTTGATGCTCTCTCTTGGAGAAACACCTGAGGTGACCGTTCCCTTATGCATTCCTTTATTCAAAAATACTGTATTCTTCTTTAGGCTCATTAGCCTTTTATTTTTCTTATGCATTCTATGCTGAATGTCAGGAATGTAAAAACAAATGGGTGCGACTGTCTCCCATAAGGGACGGAAGACTTACTTGGGGTTAAGTGTCATAGTAGAAGTCTGGGTCTCTTGAAGACACAGACTGACTTGGGGTCAGCTGCAGGAACAAAGAAAGACCTTTTGTATAACACAATGCCTAAATAGTTATTTGATGGCTGGGTGAGAAGGGAAGGGGAGGGCGTCCCTACCACTCTTAGGCGTGAGAGTTAACAGAGGTACAAGCAAACGTGAACAATTTGGGAAATTTTCAAGTAAAAAGAAATGCAATTGGAATAAACAGGCCGCAGTGGCTATGAAATAAAAATAAAAATCTACCAAAGATGCAAATGGCAAATGGCACTTTCTGTCGTTCCAAGGGGTTAATTGTAGACTGAGAACTTTGAGAATCATCTGAGAAAGCTTCAAGCAGAAGACTGAAGGGATGAGATGTATATTTTATTCAAATAAAAATCCCCCTGGATTTGTCATGGCGATTCACGCCGAAAATCCCAGCACTAAATCCCAGAGTAGTCTGAGTTCCAGACCAGCCTGGATTATAGAGCGATACTATCTCAAGCAACAATCAAGCAAACGGCATCAAATTTCCCTGAGGAATGTACAAGAGCAAAAGGGCCCTTGGGAGACACAAAGGACAGTCACCAAGACTGTTTAGAGCTGATGGCAGACTTCATCCAGAGGCCTCCGAGTAATAGAACCAGGAGGGACACAAGCCTGAGCCAGCACAGTGACAGGGAGGAGATGGAGCGAGGACTTGTAAGGAGGGATTAATTTTAGGTGAGGTGGCTGTGCGGTTCTGGGAGAGGCAGGCTGTCACTAGAAAAGCATAATCACAGCCAGACGCCTTACCAAATTATTATTTAAAATAACTTTTTTGTTTTGTTTTGTGTTTGGGTGCATGTGGTGCCCTTGACAGCCAGAAGAGAGTGACAGACCCCTGGGATTGGAGTTACAGATAGTCGTCAGCTAGCATGTGGGTGCTGGGAACTGAACCCTGGTCCTCTGGAAGAGCAGTCAGTGCTTTTACCTGCTGAGCCATCTCTCTAAGCCCAATGCTTTTTTATTTTTCAATTTTAACAAATTGGTCCAATCTCCATCCCTGCAGAGCAAGCAGAGAGACCTTATTAAGACATGGACTCCTGTGCATGCTCGCCAGGAGAAACTGGAGAGTGCTGATGTGTGTATCCTGTGAGTTTTACAATTCTACACTCTCCAGCGGAGAGCATGCAGCTTGTTTACCCATGGACAACGTCACTGTTTTCAGCATTCCAGGAACACTTAATAAGAATTTAAGAGTAATAAGATCTGATTCCCAGGACAACCGTTACAGTTGTTGGAAATGGAATAACCAGTTCTGGAAGTGGCTTGGCTATGTTTAAATTTTATAAGAAAACCTTGATTTTTTTTTTTGTTTGAACTTTTAAACACAGTGAAACCTTTTCTGGACTAGAATAACAAAATGGCCTCTGCCCTCTGTTTCCCAAGTCAATATTTTAGTTGATTTAACTGGATATTTTAGTAATATTTCTGTGCTGTTCATCTCTGACAGTCCATCAATATTTTTAGAAATAAGAGTTACTACTATTATTATTGGAAACACATTCTTTCCTCATAGGATACATTTAGACCACAGAGGACCTGGTGTAGACCCATGCAGGTCCTATGCTTGCTGCTTCAGTATCTGTGAGCTCACATGAGCCCTGCTTAGTTGATTCAGTAGACCATGTTCTCCTGGTGTCCTCCATCCACCTCTGACTCCAATAATCTTTTGAAACCCTCTTCCACAAGATTCCCCAAGATCCAAGGGGAGGGACCCATGGAGACCTCTAATTTAGACCCTGTATAATATCTGGCTGGTGGTTTCTGTATGTGCTTCTATCTGCTGCCAGAGGAAGCCTCTCTGGTGATAACTAAACAAGATACCCATTTATGAGTAGAGCATGACATCATGAGGAATTGTTACATTGATTTTTTTTTTATGGGGGGAGCAGTTCTAACCTAAGTCTCTGGCCATTCAGGCTCTGCTTCCTGGCCATCCAGGCAGCATAGGGCATGGGCTCCCTCTCAAGTTAAACCAGACATTGGTTGGCCACTCACTCCCACAGGTTCTGGGTCACCATTGCCCCAGTACACTTTATTGGCAGGACAGATTGTAGGTGTTGAGTTTTGTGGCTAGGTTGGTGTCCAGGATTCTCTTTCTGTAGTCTGCAAAGTACCTTCCCTGCTAATACCAGCTGTCTCTTCCCACACTACCCCCCTTCCCGCCCACCTCATTCTTCCTGCTCCTGTCTCTGCTGGTTCCTAGCTCACCCACAAAATCTACTCCCCTAGAGCCTTCCTGTTCCCCTAACTTCATTTGGTCTGTGGATTATAGTTTGCTTATCATTTACTTAACAGCTGATATCTACTTATAAGTGAATGCATACCATATTTGTCTTTTTGGGTCTGGTGTACCTCACCCAGGATGGTCTTCCTAGTTCTTCCATTTGCCTGCAAACTTCAGGATGTCATCTTTTAAAACTGCTGTGTAATCTCCACTGTGTAAATGCACCCCATTTTCTTTATCCATTCTTGTGTGGAGGGACATCTAGGTTGTTTCCAGCTTCTGGCTACTATGAATAAAGTGGCCGTGAACATAGTTGAGCAAGTGTCTTTGTGGTAGGGTGGAGCATCCTTTGGGTATATGCCCAAGAGCAGTATAGCTCGTCTTCTGGTAGATCAATTCCCAGTTTTCTGAGGAGCCTCCATATTGGTTTCCATAGAGGCTGCACCAGTTTGCACTCCCACCAGCAGTGGTGGAGTCTTTGCTCTAGATTCTAGCCAGCACAAGCTGTCACTTGTAAACAGTGATGACTGATGCTTTCAAGTTTGATCCCTTTCCACTTATCTGGTACTTCTCTAAATCAGAATGTCTGCCATTGGTTTGTCACCTACTCCCAGAGTTCTTTCCCCCCGCCTATTTCCTTACATCTACACCAGTCCTTATCACTTGTATGATATGTTTGCACCATTGGGTCCCCTCTTCTTCCCCTCCCCGAATCTTGTATTTGTCACCATTTCAGAACAAGCAAACCATTAGCTTTCAGGCCTGTTGTTTGATGCATTGTGTTTCACACGCATTAGGCGTCACCCTGCCCTGCCCAAGTATGTGTCTGTTGTGGTTCATCCCCTTGATGTCTTTCCCCAAGACTCACGGGAGCCTGACAACTAAGATCTTAACAACAGAGCGCATTATCACCTCCCTTTACACTCCAACCTTCTCTCTAGCATGAGTGCCATGGTACATCTCTAGCACTAACCTCAGAGAGCGTGACTAACCTTTGGATACTAACAATGGTTCTTGACTTCTGTGTAGTAGATGCAAGTATTCCTTAGCAAGGGGCCATGTAGGTGGTAGAGCTAATTGTGTCAACCTTGATTGCTCTTACAGCCAGTTCTGGGCTCAAAGCTGGACCTTTATATGTCAAGTCACTTAAAAGTGATATTGCATTTAGCCTGGTCTGCTTAGACTATGGACTTTGGAGTTCTAAAATCCAAAATCCTTGGTTCTGCCAAGGATCAGTAGTTCAGATGAGTGTGAGGAAGGCAGGAGAAAGAAGTAAATACATTAATGTCAGTGTTTGGAACTTGCTTGTGTGACAGAGTATGAACCAGTGGCTGTTTATGTTGACACAGTGTGTACAGAGAATCCCAGGGACCTTATTACTCTGCTACTTGTCACCAGGCACCTCTGAGTGCCACTGATGCCTTAAAGTTGATGGGTGACACACAGAGCATACTTGTGTTGCTCCAGAGGACAAGGGCCACTCTAACGGAGCTCAGGTGTGGAAGGAAGGAAGGTGTGTTGGGTCAAACACTGAGAGTTTAAAGTCATAAAAGAAGGCTGAGAGAGGATGCTCTACTGATTTGGTTAAAAAAAAAAATGAATACTGTGTGTGTGTGTTTAATAAAAAAGCACTATTTCAGGATTTTAAAATACTGTACACATTTCCAAGTGAGACTTTCATGATCAATAATAGGTTGAATATAGTTTTTCCTTTTGAAGAAAAAGAATTTTATGAAGCAGTGAAAAAAGTAAATCCATTGATTCCAGTTTCTTGAATCATTTCCACATTTCAAAAAGATGCTTTTGTGTTATATACTTAGAAAGGCATACAAACCTTCAAGATACAGCTCAATGAAATTTTACATATATATACATATATAAACACATACATACACACATGTATAAACATATATGACTGCCCAATACATGTACACATGAATATACATACACATATACACACATGTGAGTGCACACACACACACACACACACACACACACACACACACACACACACACACACCAAGGCCACATGAACTACCTATAATAGGCCACATGAAAGCTAACTTTCTATAGCCAGTCATCCCTATGTTATCAAGTAGGCAGTTGTCTTTCCAAAGCCTTTAGCTCCTGGAATTCAAACCCCATTCTTGTAGTTGATGGAGATAGAAGAGTGTCTGTTGTGGTCATTGCCCCATTTTGACACTAGAGATAAGGCTCTGACAGCTTGTGGGTATGTAGACATTTCCCAGGCACAAAAGCAAACATATTTAGTGATAGGAATTAGTAAGGGCTATTTCACTTTTGGAAACATGGCAATACAGTTACTCAGTCTAATGCTTTGGTTAAAAAAAAAAAATTAAAATACGGGATAAAAGACTTTTTCCTGAAAAACACCTAATTTTCATGAGATGACAAGGAATCATGAGGCTGAAATTCACATTCAAGAGAAGCATGGTACGTTTCACTCCCCCAGGCCTTTGCTGGTGTTACAAGTTCAACTGGAGTTTCATGACCTGACTAAAGAGGTCAGAAATCAAGCTTGGGACTCAGCCCAAGTTGAGCCCAGAGGAACCCTCTGTATCAAATGAGCCAGAAGTGACCTGTAGTCATGTCACCAGGCAACTCGTTGGAGAGTTGCCTGAGGCTGAACAGAAAGGCACCGAGAACAGGGGAGGGGTAGAAACATCCCTCAGGAACTATAAAGTTCCCAGCTTATCAGAGTACTCACAAAGTATTGTTGCAGCAATGGATGATCCAGAATGCTCCAGTGTGAGTTTAGTTTGAGGTGCTTCTAAATACAGAAGCATTAATGACCTCTGGAGGGGGACACTCACATCCCAGAGAGTGGAGATTCCCCATTCCTTCCCCCATTTTCAAGGGAAGTTTGCAGTCAGTCAGTCATAACTAGTACTTAGCAAGACCAGCAAGGGGCACATGAAGTGAAAGGGACAGAAGCAGACCAGCCGATCCTCCAGATGTTAGCACCATCAGGAATATCGCACAAAGGGACTCTATTTGCCATATTTGAAGGAAAAATGCATCCTAAAAGGAAAATGTGGAAGCATTGTAGAAGGTTTTGTAAAGAGACCAGATGTAACTTCTGGGGATGAAAATAAAAAGCATTTCAGTTGTATGACTGATTCGTATGTAGGTGAAGAGATAATCGGTGGACTGGAAGACTAGTCTGAAGAACTTTCTGGAAGGAAGTAAGGGGAGCGGGGAGGGACTTTTTCCCATTCCTCCCGGCACATAGAGTTCTATTAGTTATACCAGAAAATAGGCAAAGCTACACGTGGAGAAATAATACCATAGAAGTTTCCTTGACTGTATCATGACAATAACAAGTTTAATTTGTTCAGAAATACATGATTATTTTGAATTTGTATGTACTTAAATGCATGGTTTCAAAGTACTATGGTTGTATAGCTGTATTTATGAATGGATATATCTATAAAAATCAAATCTACAGATACTAAAAGTCCAAGAATTACAAAATAAATTTAAGAGTTATATCTCAAAATGGCTTCTACCTTAAAATTAAATCATACTACCATGTCTGAATGTCAACTAAATAGGTAATCTCTTAATAGAGAGTAGGGAAAATGCTTATGAAATGGTGCAAAAAAAAAAAAATTGAAATGGCTGGCAGAATGACTCCTGATGTTTCAATAGAAACACCAGAAGCCAGGTCAGAAAAACCACATGAAACAAACAAACTGGTGTTCTAGAATTCATCACCAGTGAATATCTTTGCTGAGAATATCTTTGCTTGGAACTTTTCAGGAAAATGGAAAGCAAAATCTTCATCACTGTCATATATCATCGAAATGTTAACCAAAAATGTTGATACAACTACACTAATACCCAACAAAATATAATTTAGACAGATGGGTGAGTTCAATTCATTAATGCTTTTAGATTCTTGGAAAGATTTTAGATTATATGAGTCTAGTAGCAAAGTGGAAAATACATGCCTAATAAATGGCCTTTATTCTTAACATACCTTGCTTTTTAAAAATTAATGAACTGAATGTCTCCTCATAAAGTTAAAGGAAGTTAAAATCATCTAAAAATACAAAAGAGAAAATAACAAAAGAGCAGAAACTAAGTTGATGATAGGCTATAAAGTAGAATATTTTAGGAAAAGAAACATTTATTCATAAGGCAGGTCAGCAGAACATAATATGAAACACAAATACTTCAAGGAATAAAAAGGGGCATCCCATCCTCACCAACAGAAGATAAAAGATTATTGTAAACATTTATGCTGATAAACTTAAAATAGTCAAAATAGTGAAAACAAACAAAAAAAACAAAAAAGAAGATATGACTTATTGATTTACAAATAAATAGAAAACATTATGATTGTTGTAATTTTAAAGAAGCTGTGTGAGAAAAAAAGACACCATGCTACAGAGCTTATGTGGAGGGGTGTTTTATTACAGGAAGGGGGAGTGAAAGAGAGAGGGGGAGGAGAGGGGAGAGACTGGAGATAGGAGTGGCAGAAAAGAAAGGCAGAGGTTGGTGGGGGGAGTGGACAGAGAGACAGGGGGAAGCTAGAAAAAGGAACATGGAGAGAGAGAGGGAGAGGAAGAGGGAGAGGGAGGGGGAGGGAAAGGGGGAGAGAGAGAGAGAGAGAGAGAGAGAGAGAGAGAGAGAGAGAGAGAGAGAGAGAGAGAGAGAGAGAGGGAGAGAGAGGGAGAGGGAGAGAGGGAGAGAGAGAGAGAGAGAGAGAGGAAGAAAAAACTCACAGAGAGAGGGGAGAGACAGAGAAAAGCAGGGAAGAGAGAGAGAGATAGATGGGAGGTGGGCAGGGCCCTTTTAAAAGGGAAGGTAGTGAATGTTCACAGGTGGTGCTCTTAGTGGCTGCAGCTGAGGGCGTATCCTGTCAGAAACCCAAGGACAGGCCAGTACAGATGCCTGAATACTAACAATGATAAACAAAATCTTTAATTGCTAACAAAAGAAACTTCCACTTAAAAATAAATGCAGATATGATGCCGTCATTGGCAAAAAGTTGCCTGACATTAAATGAAGGTATGTTTCATTTTGATACAAACACATTGAGATAATAAAAAGATGAATCTGTAGTGTTTGTTTTATGTTCTTTCTCTCCAGAGTATTAAGGTAATTTCAATACCAAAACTCAGCAAGAACATATGAGAAAGAGAAAATTATACTCATAAATGCAGATGGAAAAAGTCCTTAGGAAGTATCATAGCAAATGGAAATCCAAACTCTTTGAAATTACTTACATAGCATGACCAAGCATTTCCCCAGGAGTGCAAGCAAGGATGAAAACATTAAAAAATCAGGTACTATATTTCATCGCTTTAAAAGTTTAAAAGGCAAAATTATAGTATTCCAATAGGTAAGATAAAACATTGAAAAACATTAAAAATCTATTCATGAGAGACACATTGTTATTAACAAAACTTTTGGAAAGACTTTATTGTTTTTATTTTGTGTGTCTGCATGTTTTGCTTGCACCTATGTCCGAGTACCACAAATGTGTAGTACCCACGGGGACCAGAAAAGGGGGGACAGATCCTCTGGGACCTCAGTGACAAGTGTTGTACAGTGCTGTTTGGGTGCTGGAAACTGAATCGGGGTTACAGTGTTCTCTGTATGTTTCCCCTGAGGTGGAGAAATCCTCAGCTACATAGTGGCACTGTCAAGATGCCCTGCGCAAGCTCACTGGGTACCTCGGTCACAGACTCAAACCTTAAAACTCAATGCCCTGCCAAACTCTCACACTGGGTGTTTTGTCACAGAGATGGGGTCTAAGGAACACACTCAAATGTGGTCCTGGAGAGGTTACCATAACGATACCTAACTGGAGAGGAGGAGAGGTTACCATAACGAGACCTAACAGCAATCTTTGAGCCTTTGGAATTGGCTTCAGGAGGAAGTAGGAAAGGTTCAGAAGGTTAGAGAAGGCCTGGAGGCAAGTGGGATAGTCTCAAGGGCACTCAGCTCAGAATGCTGACAGCCTGGGAACATGGGCAGTCAGGCCTGCATTTGTTGGCTTTGGACTGAAGCAAGGACTGTTCTGGGAATGGAACCAGCAGCTCTCCGTGTTGCCATCCAGCAAGGACCTTTCCTACATTTTGCTCATGCCCTCAAACTTTGTATGGACGAGGTTAAAGGTGACATACAAGGTAATTTTTCAGAAAAAATTTAAATAAATAGTTTTAGTAATCAAGAACTCTATACAATGTGTTTTGATCATAACCATCCTCAGCTCCTCCTCCCTTTAACTCTTCCCAGATTTTTCCACACCCCTTCCAGACCCATCTTCCTTTTGTAAAATCTATACTTATCATAACATTGATTCGAATTTGTGCTGTTCATACACTTCTGTTTGTGGGATCTGGTCAACCAATCAGGAGTTACACCATTAAAGCAAACTGGTTCCCTCTAGCCCTGAAGCTGTTACCTGTCCAAAGCAGGTCAGGTGTAGTCGGAGGTCTTAATTGATCTCATTATCTTCCCAGCAGAAAAGAGAGTGAGTTCCTGTTTCTTCCTGCTTATACCCTCTCTCTGCCCAGCCATCTCATTTCCTGTGGCTCTGTACAGACCTCCAGACCTCTATGGTTACCTAGTGGCAATCTTCATCCTCTGATCTTCAGACAAGCTTTATTTATAGAACCAAGACATCACCACAGTCAGGAGATGGTGCTCAGGAGCTCCATGACAGAATGTTAAAAGTTTGATCTTGTTCAGTCTTGTGCGGGTAACTATAGTTACTCTGAGTTTATGGGTGCAGAGGTCCTATCATGTCTGGAAGGCTCTGTTTTACTCTTGAATAAGAACAGTCTTGTTAGTGAAGGCATCAGGGAGCAAAGCAAACACAGTCCAAGAAGGCTATAGAAATTCCAAGTGGCAGGGCCTGTAAGGTTGTGTAACAGTTTCTGGCAGTGAATCTCTTTAAGCAGGTAAGTAGACAACTCAATAGCTTCAGGAAGTCCCTGAAATTGACCAGATTCACTGGGTCCCTGCTTCCCAGAGGAAGTGATGAAAGTTTAAAGACTCTCTCAGACAAGCAAAACTGTAAAGAAGATGCTGAGAACAGACCAGCTACCTGGAAGAAGCAGACATCCGATGAGCTGCCTGGGAGAGGTTTAGAGGCACCAAGAAGGACACTCTCAAAGCTGTTGGACTGCCTGCAGCTGTGCAGTGTGCTCCAGGTCCCCAGCTTTGTGAGCTGTCACCAATACTGGGGTGGGCCTTGGTAATGCAGCTCTCTTTGAGTCACTTTTGCTGCTGTAAGTAGCCCGTGGTCCATACTTTTGAAAGTAACCGCCTCCCCCCACCCAAACTCATTGGTTCGTCAAGTTGGAGTTTGGTCGTATCTGTGCTTGGTTTGTTATGTGATCCCTATCTGGGGATGGGGTAGACCTGTATATTGCTTCTCCCCAGGAAAAGTTTTGTCACACAACACCAACTCTTTCAGAAGTCACATCAAACCACAAAATGCCCTATCTTCTGCTAGACATGAATCTAGAATATTCAATGTTTGCCCTGCTGGCCTTGGATTTTGTTTCATCTAATCTTTCCTTACTGTTTCCCTCTGAAATGGAAATACTTTGTGTAATTGTATCCTTGGAGTATGTAACTCGTTCTTGATTTTGTAAGGCTCATAGCTAGGAGCTTGCTCTGTGCCACACAGGGCCTTTAAACTGGGACTTCTGAAGAGGACTGGAATAGTTTAGTCCATAGGACCTGTAGAGGTTAGGTTGAGTGCAGTATGAGATGGACACGATCCTTGTGCCGGCTGCAGATGGGTGTTATAGTTTAAATGCATGCATCTCAGTGTCAAGTGGGCAACAGCTGATGCTTCATTTTGCTTGCCAATTTTATTGGCTTGAGAAGTGCCTAGGAGATTTATAAAGCACAAAATTTCAGTGTGCTGGTGAATGTCTTTCCAGAAAGGATTATCCAAAAGGGAAGACATACCCTGAGTGTGGACAGTACAATCCCAGAGCTGAGGGTTGTGATGGACTAAAAAGGAAACAAGAGAAATCTCTTTTCACAGGTCTTCCCCTCCCCCCCTTTCTCGCTCCTTACCCTTCTCCACTTCCCAGCCATCTGGAGATGAACAACGTTCTCTGTTGTACATTTCTACCACCATAAAATTCTACCCAACCTCATGGGGTCAAGCAGCCATAGACTAAAACCTCTCTGAAACTGTGACCCACACATCTCAATAAAACCTTCATCCTTTAGTTTGTTTAATCAGATATTTCGTTACAGTGGTAAAAAGCCTAACTAACAGAGTTCATTTGTCCAATTAGTCAATAAATACAATGGGAAGACAGATATATAAAAAAGAAAACTAATTTTTATTTTGGTTTTTGAGACAGGGTTTCTCTGTATTGTTATTTTTTAAAGGTATGTAATAGATTTAATATTTAATATTGCACTGTTCAATATGCTATCTAGTAGCCACATGTGGCTGTATAAATTGAAATAAATCTAATTTAACTTAAAGAAACAGTCCTTTATTTTCATTAACTACATTTTAAGAGCTCCACTGACAACATTGATTGATTTAGGCCAGTTTACATATATAAGAAGTAACACTAATTAAACAGAAATGGATATTCTTGTACAAGTAATAAGGATAAAGGAAACAATTCAGTAGTAAAATGGCCAATATCTATATGAAAAGAACATTCAATTTCATTAGAAAGCTGAAATATGTGAATTAAAACCATACATTATCATTATATATATATATATACATATGTATATATATATATATATATATCCAATTGATTGGACAAATTTGTAAAGTTTTGATTTATTTTTAATGAGTGTGTCTGTATGTGGGTTTGTGCATGTGAGTGTAAATGCCCTCTGAGGCCAGAAGAGGGCATCAGATTTCCTGGAGCTGCAGTTACAGGTAGCTGTGAGCTGCCCAATGGGTGTGCTTAGAACTGAATTCAGGGCTTCTGAATAACAGTATCTCTCCAGCCCCTAATTTTTTAAAGTTGACAATGCTAAATTAAGAGATTGTATGCATTGGATGTGTGTGTGTGTGTGTGTGTGTGTGTGTGTGTGTGTGTGTGTGTGTGTGTGTGTGTATTTCTACATTGATGAGGATATAGAGTCAGAAGAATACATCCATGTTGCTTTTGTAAGTGTAGTATAATTGGATGTATCAGAGGACCACGTATGTTATTGTATGAGGGGTCTTGGATAAGAAGCTGAGATGACAGAGTACCTCCATCCTGGAGTCCATCCAAAGGTCTTATCTGCATTCTCATATAGATTCAGAAATTAAAGGAACAGAATTTAGTGACAAATGCCAATGAAACACAGCTGTAGCCAACAGAGCAACACCTCTCAGAAATACGACATAGAGAATGAAACACCAAGAGGTGAAATAAATGCACAGGTATGATTCTAGTCATGTAAGGTCATAGAACAAACAGTAAAATATGCTGCATAGTCAACCACAGTTACATCTCTTTAGGTTTTTGGACTGAACAAAACTAGAGAAGTTTCAACATCATAGCAAGCGTGCTAGACTTTGTTTATTTGACTTGACAGGAAGTAGACAGTTGGACATTTCCCCCGTTGACTTGATTAATTCCAGATGAATCATTTGGTTTAACTTACCATATTGACATATAAAATAAGCAAATCTAATATTTATAGATCCCTTAATGTATGTCTGGCACTTCTAACCACTACACTGTCTGCCTTCAAAGTACTCGGGGCAAAAATGAGACATTCCTTTGGACGTTGCCACCCATTTTCACTTTCATTTGGATAGAACACGGTTTATTAAAGCACCTTCCTGATTGCCTGCGATGAAAGTCTTCAGCTGGGCACTGATCCACGTGCTTTCTGTTTAAGAGTCCTTTTGGTGAGAGCTTTTTTTTTTTCAATTTGGGAAAGTTACTTTTCTTTTTGGCTTTGAACAAGTAGGGGTTCTGCAAAAGTCAGTCTCCTATGTCAAGTTTATTAATGTGGTCTTGATTCTACTATCCAAATCTTTCCTAATGTATTTTGCGTTTATAATGCATTTTGATTCTATTGGCTTCTAGATTTATCTCTACCTTATAACCTAGAGTGGCTTGACGCAAGCCACTGGGTTTTCTGAATTCTAAGTTTTCTTGCCTGCTAAATGGGGAAAATGATTCTTATATAAATTCAGTAGAGTGTCTGGTAAACCCAGTTCCCAGTCAGTGACTGTAGGAGCAGCAGCAATAGCATATTGGTAGTTATTGCTATTATTTTTATTTGTGTTTAGGAACATGCCAGAAAGTATGACAGACAACCAAGAAATAAAGATCTCAGATTTATTCACGTTTTTAGGTATATGTGTGTATCAATGTGAAATGTGTGTGTGTATGTGTCTTTGCACACATGCAGAGGTCCAAAGAGGGTGCTGGGTATCTTTTATCATTCTCTTCTATTCTTTTGAGGCAAGGTCTGTTTTTGCACCCAAGGCTTTAATTTTCTTGGCTAGGCTGGAAAGTGAGACAGTTCCAGAAATCCCCCTGTCTCTGTTTCCCTCAGATCTGGGTTTCAGGTATTTGCAGGATTTCTAGCTTGTTATATGGGTGCTGGATTCTGAACTGCTCCTCTCCACTGAGCCATCTCTCCATCATGGTTTGCTTCTTGTGTGTCCCTCACATCTATAAGCAGAGTGTTCTGGCTCCCATGGAAACGAAGGGAAGAGTTACACCTTAGCAGTTAAAAACCCCATGCTAGGAGCTTGGTAATCCTGGGTTCAAATCCCCACTTTGCCATGAATAAGTGGAATGTAGGTGACAAGAAGTTTGATGTATCTCTAGTAAGTTTTGATTAGTAAATAAACTATATCTATAGATGCCATGGCATTATGGCTTGTGTATAATTATTCAGTAAAGTATATGATTTCATCTAATTATATTTTGAGTAATATTAGACGCAAGCTAAAAAGAATGATGTAGGAAATGACACATTCTAGTATCAGATACTCATGGGGCCCATTTGTTGATTATGGATTTAATCAAATCCATAATCAGCTAAAAAGGAAAGGAGGAAAAAATATTTAACCCATAAGTATTTGTTGTCAGTGTTCTTTTTCCCCCAACTTCCCCTACTTCCCTCACCAATAAGACCAACCCTTGTTGGTACAGCCAATTTTTGACTTAGGTAGCCCATTTTTATCAATATGGTGATGTGGGGATGGGAGCAGAAAACATGGCAAAGATCAAGTTGCTAGAGATAATCAAGTCTTGGCGCCCAGTCCCACAGATGGATTAAATAATTGAGTAACACTCATTTACTGTGGCTTTTCAATGAAACTATGCTATCATTACATGTCTGTCATATACCCCCATCTCAATATTTTTACCTATCAACCATCCTTGCTTTGCATTACATATATATATATATTAAATAGTCTTTAAAGATTTGTAGACTGTTATTTCTGGCAGGAACTTTTGAGTTTCTTCTACAAAACCCTGAAAGAAAAGCAACCTGCCCAAGATCCCACAGTTAATGACTTCCAAAGGTCCATAGGCTCTGGGCCATGGAGAGCCTGCATTTTCTATAGATTTACACAGCTGGAATGCATAAAGCCTCTGGATATCTTTCTTGGGAAGTGACAGGCAAAGAGGTTAATATTTTCACCTGAACTCCTCTCAAATGTTAAAGATTTGGGACTCTCCTAGATGATCATCTGCAGCTCCTCTTATTGAGATGTTTGTGTTTTGCATGTGTTTCCTTGGCAACTTTTAGCTTTGCAGTGCAATGGGAATAAGGCCGGCCGGGGACCTTTTCATTCAGGAGATGCTTAACAGGCAGACAATGCAAGAAGCACCAGATGTGCTTGGTCCCTGGTTGCCCTGCATGTGAGAGGCCTGACTGCGGCTCAGTACAGGGAGGTGTCCTGACAATAGGCTCAGCCCAGTGAGAAGTTTTCCCTGGTTCTTCTCCATTTCTTGGAATTGGGTGAAGGAGGACGGGAGGGCAGAATGGCTGCCTCTTTGGAGTGGTGGAAAAGTACTGGGAGAGAAGAGATTTACCTGTGGTCTTCTTTAACACAGCCATACTCATAACTAGCATTTGCCATGAGCCAGATACTCTGGCCATATTTACACTCACACAGGTTCTGCAAGGTTGGTATTGTTTCCATTTTACGGAAGACGAAAACTGTGGCCCAACACATTAAGCAGCATACCCAAGGTCACACTGATACTATATGCTAATGCCTTGGTAGACAGTGAAAATGGTGTGTGTGTGTGTGTGTGTGTGTGTGTGTGTGTGTGTGTGTGTGTGTAAAACTAACTTGATCAAGACACGGGACATGTCAGTGTTTAAAATCCAAATGTCCAGCCTCCCTGATGCATTTTATATTCTGAACTTTGCTGAGGACCCCATCTGTCTACAGAGCCATGAGGTCACCATATGATGGGAATAAAAAGCCAGCAGTTATTATTTTTTTTTTTAGCAGGGCCTACGAAAGTTATTACCATGTAGCGCACATCCTATTCATTCTGGAGATGTATTTCAGAATTTCCAAGTGCTACTGTGGCTTTAATAATCACACCCTTAAATTGTCCATGTTTCTGTAACTTTGTCTAGATTAATGGTTCCTATGGCCTCACTTGCTGTGGCAATGCTGTAGACGTTTGTTCTTTTTGCTGGACACCCTATCCTCACCTTGATGCTGTTCCAAATATCTGCCTTGCTTTAATTACAATCCTCTATGGGATTGTCATAGCCAAGCTCACCCTGGCCCTTAGCTTCCTCCACTCTGCAACCTGCTCTCTATCCACTATTACTCATTGCCCTGGCACTGCCCTGCTGTTCCCAGCTCTGAGCCTATTGCCAATTAAAAAAGCCTCCTCATTGGTAGCACCTTCCATCATCCTCATCCCTCCTCCCCTGAAATCACGCTACCATCTTTCATATGCATATTTCATTTTTAATTCTATCATTATATTAAATGCCATAACTTACTAGTTAAGGAAGTTAGCACTCTAAATGATAGGCTTTGCTGTGGCTTTTTCATACACACGTGATGGAATTTTGTTCTAATTTATGCCCCTCATCTATTGTCCATTTCATTTTCTGCCCCATTCTCGTTGCTCTCATTCCTCTACCACATAATTCTCTCTTCTGCTTTTATGACACATGTATTCTGTTACACTCCTCCTGTTCTTTTTCTCCTCTTTATGATCTTCATTCTACTACACACAAACACACACACACACACACACACACACACACACACACACACACACACACGAGAGAGAGAGAAAACGTGCACTATTTCTCCTGAGTCTGGCTTATTGAATTTCACATAATGATTCCCATTTCCATCCATTTTCTTCCAAATGCCATGATTTCATTTTATTTATGGCTGAAAAATTCCACTATAGAAATGTACCATAGTTCCCTCATCCATTCATCTTTTTGGTAGGCACATGGGCCAGTTACATTTCTTAGTTATTGTGTATCACCTTTAGTTTCTATATGCAGAAGAAAATTGTGTATTAAATTTTCTTAAGTAGTAAAGACATAACATATCACATAATTATGATAATACAATATACACATGCCCATGATATTGCCTATTAGATATAAAGGAATTTTAAGTATTATGCCATTATTATGCCAATGTGTTTCAACTTGTGATTTAGTTAATTATGCTATAGACTATATACCCACAAGGATATAGGTAAACAGATGCCTCCTACGCGCCAAAGGTTAGAGGACCTATCTTAGAAAGAAAGGGAGACCTGAAGTTTTATATTCAAAACATCTTTCTCTTTCCTTCCTTCCTTCCTTCCTTCCTTCCTTCCTTCCTTCCTTCCTTCCTTCCTTCCTTCCTTCCTTCCTTCCTCCTTCCCTCCCTTCCTCTCCCTCCTTCTCTCTCTCTCTCTCTCTCTTTCTTTCTTTTATTGGAGGCAAGTTTTCCTGCATTCCAAACTAGCCTCAGATTCACTATATAGCCAATGATGACTTCAAAGTTCTGATCCCTTTGCTTTCACCCCAAGTGCTGGTGTTACAGATGTGCGCCTCAGTACCTGGTTTTATGGGGGTGCTGTGATCAAACCCTTGTATACTAAGCAAGCACCCTCTCAACTGAACTGCATCTGCAGCCCACAAAACTTCTCCATAAAGACCTCAGATCAAAAGCTTAACAAGTCACACTGTTAACTCAACAAGGAACGCTTAGAGAGCAGATTGACACTGGTCTAGAGTTGGGTTTGTGGGACCTGTTTTTCTGCCCTGTCTCCTGATCTTCTGAAATCCTGGCCTTGCAAATTCTGAAAAATGATGCTCTTGTCTGGGAGTGCCAGGAAAGTAGGCATCACTCTAGGTTTTGCTTTTAAATATGCCTTGCTCAATTTTGCTAATGGAGACTACTGACAACAGTTCAATCACCAAGGACAGCTCCACCACAAAGTAGCTGGTCAAGTTCCTTTAATCAAGGAATATACAGTAGGCTGTCCGTGATGCTGTTTCCTCACTAGGGTAAGAACTAAGAATCATGGGACCATTGCTTCAACGTCCCAGTTTCACACAGCGACAAAACTCTGGTCTAAAATGGTGAAAAACCTACAAATTCTCTTAACCCTCAGATGAGAAAGGGAGCTTGACAAAGTTTTGAGTTATTAACTTCACTGGGCTTCAGTTTCTTCTGGGATGAGATAGGGTGTATCTTAGTCAGTGTTCTGTTGCTATGAAGCGAGTCCATAACAACAGCAACTCTTACAAAGGAAAGCTTATAATTGGGGCTGGCTTACAGTTTCAGAGGGTCAGTCCATCATTCTCATGGCAGGAGCATGGTAGCATGCAGGCAGACATGGTAGGTGAGAGTTCTGTATCTGCATCCACAGGCAGCAGGAAGAGAGAGACATTGGGGCTGGCTTGAGCATTTAAAACTCCAAAGTACCCCTCCCCCCAGAAATAGTCTTTCTCCAACAAGGCCACACCTCCTTAATCCCTGTCAAGTAGTGCCACTCCCTAACAACCAAGCATTCAAACATATGAGCCTTATGTGGGCCATTCCTGTTCAAATCACCAAAGGTGACTTGAATTGAATCAAGCAGTGTTACCCAGTTTTAACATCCTTGAGTATGTGTCCCTGTATATACTCATCACACTTACACAAGGAGCATGAGTCTTTATATGCACATACAAGGGCCTGAAGAACTTTAAATAAACGAGATCACCTAAAATTGGAACATGACTCTCACTCTACCGAGATGATTCTTGCCAACATGATCCACTGCATGGCTCCCTTGAGTCGCGAGTAGGAAATAGGAGACTCGAGACAGATTGATGAACTTAACTTAATTTTGCCCAGATAATGAGGTAAATATTTCATACGCTTGTAATTGCTAATCACAACAAAGCCTTAAAAATTTAGCAGCATTACTGAAAGGGGGACAGGGATCTTCATTCATTTGGTTATTTGCCTTTTTTTCAGTTTATCCTTTCTCTACTCTCTCTTTCCCCTACTAAATAGCAGCTACACATACTTGAAATATGTGTGACTATATAAGCAGCATTTCCTTCTTATTATGAAGGTGACGTATGTTCATTTGGGGATATTCTGGGTAGAAAAACCAACCAGAAAAGTTGGCAGAATGAAAACAAATCACTCAAAGTTTGACAAAGACAATTGGTATTGCCTTCTAGCATTTTTCTATGCAATTTTAAATAGATGAAGCCACAGCATTTCTTCTGCTTCTGGTTTTGATTTAACTTCACAGCATAAGCATAAGGATTATTCTATGTTATTAAAAACTCCTGGTAAACATAATTTTTTAGGCTATTTAGCATTCTGTCATAGCGCTATAGTGTAATTTACTTAACTACCTTCTTAGTGTCAGCCATTTAATTACTTTCAGTTTTTCACTGTTATAAATGATGCTGCACCAAAGACTATGGTGTCTAAAGCTTTTCTGTCTGTGTTTTGCATTATTTCCTTAGGAGACATTCCCAGTAACCAAATTGTAGGGTCAGAGGTGTGAACATTTTTAAGGCTGCTTGATCCATAATGCCAATTTTCCAAAATGTTATGTGTTCTTTTATGTGGCCTTGTGAACATGTCATATTTCACCCTACCCCTGTCTATTGTTCTTTAAAAGTAAGTAATCTTTAGGATAGGTAGGTAAAAGTTGTATACTAATGAAGGGCTAATTATATTTCTGTAACTGGTATTTTTAGTACTTTCCCATGTATGTTCATTTTAATTTCTCTTGTGAAGCTTCTATTCATATCTGAAGTAAATTTTAAAATATTTGACATATTAGTAAATACAACATGCCATCAGTTGATATGAAGATAGATACATACTCCCTTTTTCTCTTAAAAATGTTGGTTGGGTTGTGGCTAGTGAGATTACTCAACTGGTGTCTTAGTTTTGTTACCTGTTGCTAAGATAAAATACCCTGACAAAAGCAAGTTAAAGAAGAAAGGATTTATTCTGGCTTCCAGTTCCCAGTCATAGTCCATTATTACAGGAAGTCAAGAGAGAGGTACTGAGGACAGCTAGTTACATTATACTCATAGTCAAGAACCAGAGAGCAAAGAATGCAATCATGCTTGAACTCAGCTTGCTTTCTTCTCTCTTACACAGTTAAGAATCATTTGCCTTGGGAATGGTGCCACCCGTAGTGGGTCTTCTACCTCAATTAACCTAATTAAAATAGTCTCCCATAGATAGACCCACAGGCCAATCTGGTATAGACAATGCTCATTGAGGCTACCTTCCCAGGTGATTCTAGATTGGGTCAAGTTGACAATTCCAACAAACTACCACAGAAGGTAAAGATGCTTGCTGCCAAGCTTGAAAACCAGAGTTCTATTCTTAGGACCTACACGATGAAAAGAGAAAACTGACTTTTTCAGGTTCTTTTCTGACATCTGTGTGTGCTGTGACACATGCATAGCAAGAAATAAATAAGTGAATGAATAAAGAAATGTAATACCTTTAAAAAATTATTAGACTGGGAAGATGGTATAGTGGTTTAAGCTTGCCATGAAAGCATGAGGACTTGCCTGAGCTCAAATCCCTAACACCCATGTAAAAGCCAGATGTGGTGATGCATATCTGTAATCCCAGTTCTCCACAGGCAGATTGGAAGTGCAGACAGAAAAAAAGGCATGTTAGGTTTGGGGCCAGCTAGCTTGGCCCATTCAACAGAAAAATAACAAAGGACCATGCCTCAAATAAGGTAGAGGACCCATGCTGAGGTTATACTGTGACTTCCAAAATGTGTGCTATAGCATGCATGCTCCCCATTTATACACATGAACACACACACACACACACACACACACACACACACACACACACACACACACACACACACGGCTTGTGTTTTTATTTCATTGTTATTCTCAGTGGAGTTTTTCTATCAGCCCTTATTTTTGTGAACTCTAGTTCTAAATACAAACTTTCATAATACTATTCTGGGTGGATAGTTTTCAAATATCTAGTGATTAAACAGACAGAATTACATTTTATCTGTGGCTTTTCAAATATACGTTAAAGTGAGACATACGTTCGTGTAAATTTTTCACAGATATCTAGGTATCTTATGAGGGCCCACAACTTTCTCACATTTCTGCAGTTTGGCATTAATGTTGATCAGAGAATTTGATACATAATTAATATCTAATATATTACCTGTTTCTACTTTTTCAATTAGAGTAGTTGATTTGAATGTCAGTGGCTCATGATGTGTCTTCCACTTGAAATTCCAGTTTGAAGATTTTCCCACTACTAAAATCTTTCTGGAAATACCGTTGTTAATCATCCCTGTTGCCCTTTGCCCTCCACCATCTGTCTTCTGCATCATTCTCTGTTGGCACAGGAGTAGCAGGAACATATATGGCCTCACCAGGTAGCCATGCAGTTAGAAACCAGTGTGTGTACAGGTCCTATTAATATTTTACTGATGAAATAGTGTTTGCTGTTTTAAAATGTGATTGTTTAGATGCAATTCAAAAGCTGTTCAGAATGACTTATTAAAGTTATTTGTAGAGACGCACTTAAATACGGGCCAAGTGTTAGCCATTGATCAATGCTGATCAAGCTAATTTGAATACTGAACAAAACCCAGAGCCAACAGAATGTTTCTCAAGGGAAATGAAGATGTTCTTGGTCAGAAACTCAGTCTGACTCCATGTCTGAATCCTCCAGCTCCATCAATAAAAATATGCGTGCAAGAGGTCAAGTGCATTAGCATTTGTAGCAAATCTTAGGGCTTATTGTCTCTAATTCCTGTCATTTCATGTTATTCTTGGGGGCTACCTGAGTACTTCTACTTCTTTAAAGTCTTCAAGAGAACTGTGAGTCATATGGGCCATAAGTGTCCTTTGGGACTCATTTTGGGAGCCTGGATCTTGCCACACAATGCTGGGCTTATGAGAATGTTTGGAATGTATGGAGAGAACTAACTTCATCCAGGGCATCAGTCTCTGCCTTGTCTCTGTAACTTCTGAGCAGCTAAGAGGAGTAAGGAAATCCTTGGAAATTAGAGGGAATGGCAGGTTCAGCCTTATTCTGTGTACCATTACAGATCTAAGTGCCTGGGAATCTGTGCCCCCTCCAGACTCATGTCAATCAGGGGACTTCACTAACAGAGAGAAGATAGGTCTATCCAATGTAATATTTCATCATAAGAACTAACTTGGAGTTTTAAAGTAATATCCTTCACAAAAAGAGTAGGGCAGAGAGTGGGGTGGGCATCTATTGAATTTGATACATAACATAAATACAAATTAGAACTGGGCCATTGGGACCTAGGGCTTGTGATTTCTTTCTTTCACTCTATCATTATAATGCTAGCTCAGCTCTATTTTTGGGGACACTCCTGTTAGTCTATGGAATCATGTCCGTTCATCCACACACCTCTATATGCACAGTCACAGGACAGTTTTTGTTGTTGTTGTTGTTGCTGTTTTGTTTTTGATCTAGCCTCTGCCATGTATGAACTATAGATCTTGGGCAAGTATTATCATCATGAGGCTCAAATGATGAGTGTGTTGCCTGTAACATAAGTGTTAATATTAGTTATCTTAATTGTTTTTAGAAGCATAGTTGGGGTTCATTAAAAGAGATAGATTTTAAGCACTTGGACTCAGAGAAATAGAGGTATTTGGGAGGAAAGTAAGCCATATCTAAGGATGTGGGTGTGGACTTCTCAAAGGGTGGACAGCTGTCACCATTGTTTTATTTGACTCTTTACCACCATATTACAAGGGGACTGTTACGAGCAGGTTCCCCCTCCCCCCTTGCCGGTCTGGTCCTGCCACCATGCCAGCCCCCAATAACTCTGTATTTGATATAATCCTGTTGGCCAGTTAATATCATTGTTTATCGGTTAGCTCTGTCTTAATGATTAACTCATTTCTACTTATCTAAGTACTTCCACATGGTCATTTTATCGGAGAGTGGTGGGCCTGCATCTGCTCTCTCCAGGCTCTACATGTTGACTCCTCCTTCTACTTCCTCTTTCCTCCTGGTCTCCTAGCCCCGCCTATCTTGCTTTCCCATTGGCCACAGTGCTTTATTCATTAACCAGTATGAGAAACATATTTACAGAATAACATCTCCCATCAGGGACTCTTAGCATTTATATTTTTGATGATTTAGAATAGCATCCTACACTCACTAGGTAAATAATTATTGATTTCGTCAGTTTCTTCAATAGTTTCTCTTAAATCTGTTTACTTTTTTTGGTGTTGAGCTCACAGTAATGGCGGTGGCATGGGCTGTCTGTATAAGATGCATGGAACACACTATTTGATGCTAAATAGAGAACACAACTTTACAGTTGCCAGTCTGACACCTTTTTACCAGCACCATCATAAATTTTACTTTAAAAAGCTTTGTAAACTGGTTTTTATTTCTTTAGAAGGGCTATGGTAGGTGACAACATTTAAATTTAGAATCACTAAAGAGAATATCAGCTTCCACAAGGTCAAGAATAAAATTCCAGATTGGCAGGGAAGTTGTGTGAACCCCATTTCATTTGTAACACACCTACTGAGAAGCACCAAGTAATGTCTTGAAATGGCCATTATAGGTTTAAGTGTAATTCATTGGAGCCTATGATTTTTCCAGGGCTTAGCAACATTAACTCTAGTCAGGACCCTCAGAGAAGGAAAGGGAGGGTACTGATGCGAGGAAGATGGTCTTCCTTCTTGAATTGGATTCACAGAAGAAAAATGCCAACATCTTGGCAGAAAATACAAATTTGCATATTATTCCCAGACATTTGCATACTGAGTTCAAGAGGCTCTATCTTTAAGTATGTAAAATAAACAGTGTAATCTACTGCAATTGTGTTTCAATCCAGTATCCAGTGCATTACACAAATGAAATACATAACACATTTAAAGATCACATTCCAGAAGACGGAAGACGGCAATCAGATGAAGGTGGTGGCGCATCAGTAATATTGCCAGGGAGCAGGGCCTGTCTGGTGTGTCTGCAGTGTGAGATGGGTAAGGCTGCTGTCTCAAATGTCCTCTGCGGTGGAAGTCTGCCTGGGTGCGGCTCACTCCTGCTGGAGTCTGCATTGTCAGAGCTCATGGTGCCAAGGCACTTCCTCAGCCAAGGAGGAAAATATACACAGCAGTGTCTCCATAGTGCTGCCTTCTTCCAAATCCTAACTGGGCTGGACAAAAGTCACGCTGTGGTATTTAGGCACGGTGGTGCACACCTTTAATCCCAATATGAGGAAGGCAGAGGCAGGAGATGGCTGTGTGTTTGAGGCTAGCCATGTCTGCACAGAGAGTTCCAGGTCAGCAGGGGCTACATAGTGAGAACCTAGCTCAAAGCAAAAATCCAAAAAGTCACATAATGTGCAGGGAAATCCTGACATTCTGTCCTACAAATCTTTGGTGGTTGAGCCTAGAGACCTAACTACAGCAATGAGATAAGGGGTGACTGGGAGAACCCAGTCACTCATAGCTTTACTAGCCTTCAAGAAGCAACCCGTCTCCTCAATACACAATGCACTAACAGAAATGGTAATGCTACTTACTGTTAAGTCCCTGGGCTTCCTCCTCTAACTACTTCACCACTCTTTGTCTTCTCCTAAGTGAAAATGCTTGTGCTGTTACTGGACAGGCTAATTATCAGGCCATTCAGACTCCACTACCACCTAGCATAGTTTACTCCCTAGGAGATGATGTTAGGTAGGCAAACCTCAGAGGATGCAAAAACCCAAAGCTTCCAAGAACAAGCCAGTAGGTGAGGCAAAGGGAGGTGTCAATGCTCGGCAGCAATGACTTTCCAAGATGTGACATTGGTTTGTCTTCAGCATTGAAATAGTCTCCTTTATGCTCAAAAAGTTCCCATGGTACTGTGGATTTGGAGCAGCAGGCACTGGGGACAGAGAGTGTGAAGATAGTGATAAAGTTGGTCTTCTCCAGCAGTAAAGGACGGGTCACATCATATGATATGGTCCAGGTGGGCTGAAGGACCTTGGGCCTACACCCATCCCTTACTGGCAGTCTGATAGTCTTACACTGGCACAGAAAGAAGACAGAAGTGGGGGTTCAGAAGAGGATCAGGGCTCCACTTGCTGGGCTGGAATTCAAGATAGATTTCCAACTGTGGTCAGGGATGGTAAATCTGTGAGGAAAGCTATGCAGGCCAGCCATGGGCCCTCCAAGGCTGGTGGGCTACTCAGTTCCTCCAGTGTAGGAAGGATAGAGTTATGTCAGGAAGACAGTTTGAATGGTTCTCACTCATGTGAGGGTCCCACCCACAGCCTTGATCAAGATTTAAACCTTTTGTACACTTTTATTTTTGAGATAATATAATTACGTCATTTCTCCCTTCCTTTTTTTCCCTTGATAACTTTCTATATACCCCTCCTTGCTTCCTTACAATTTTGTTGCCTTTTTTCATTAATTGTTGTCACATGCATATGTGTATATGCATGTATAGTCCTATAAGCTTGCTTGTATGTATGTATTCAGGGCTAACACTTGGTATTGGGTAACTGGTTCATGTACTCTGCTGGGGAAGAGTTTCTCTGTCTTTGTTTCTCAGTTGCCTGGAGTTCTTTGTGTAGGGTTGAGATCTCATGGGCTTTGCCCATCTACGGTGACACCCATTGGTGTGGTCCTTGCTCAGCTCTGGTTTAAACAGTCATGCTGGTGAGACTTAATGGCTGTAGTTTCTGACATCACTAGGAGACTCAGTCTCACAGCAAACTCCCTGATCCTTTAGCTCTTAGAGTCTTCCCTTTCGGAAATGTTCCTGAGACTTAGGTGTGGGAGTGTTTTGTAGTTGAGACTGGGCTCCACGATTCTGCATTTTGATTGGTTGTGGTTTTCTGTAATGGTCTCCATCTACTGAAAAGAGAAGCTTCCTTGACGAGGGGTGAGGATGTAAGAACTCATTTTTCTGGACCTGGGTTACTTAACTCAGTATGCCTTGGTCAAGCTTTCCTTAGAGGCCTAAAGAAGACCGAGTCTTCTGATCCACCAGGCTGGAGAAACATTAACTGAGAGTGAGCAATATTCTGCTGATCATACGTTTCTGTCTGTGACTACCCAGTATTTTATCTTCCCAGACTGAGACATCCTTTTTGTCATTTGAATGAAGGCCAGGTATATGCCAATTTTACCACTGCAAAAATGCATCCTTGGTGGAATCCCAGAAGAGCATCGAGCTTGAGAGCTCAGCAGTTTAGGAGGGTAGGGAATGGTTTGGCATTGTCTTGGGGAACACACAGGCTGTACTGTGATTTGCATGACACCCCCCCATCTCTAGGTAAGTCTCTTAACCTCCTGCACTAGCTTTTTCCATTTGCAAAATGGGTGTTTAATACGCACGTGCCTTGCAGAGGTTTTTGGAGAATTAATTAGGCAAAGGTTACAAAGTAGTTGGAAAATGAAGCACTAAATGTTATTAAGTTGGGTAATTATTCTGTGCTAACTTAAAATTCCTTCAGTAAACTTGGATATAAAAGCATTTTTGTGTGTGTGTCTTATCCCAGGCTAAATAGGTAGACAACAATTTTGCTTTCTGTGCCTCCATGTGTTATGTATACTAGTTTATTGGTTAATCACTGACAACCGTCTCTTTTTGAAAATCTACATTTGAAAACAAAGTGGGAGGATTTGGGGAAGGGAAAAACACCATCGGGATATATTGTATGAATTTTTCTTTTCAATGAAAATAAAAAGTCCCTTTGTATGCATCCACCAAAAAGAATTTTAGTTTTATTTTATATGTATGAGTGTTTGCCTACATGAGTAATGTGCACCACATGTATGTCTGGTGCTTATAGAAGCAAGAGGAGCATGTTGGATCTCTTGGAACAGTTATGGACGATTGTGCGCTACCATGTGGGCAGGGAATTGAACCTGGGTCCTTGGCAGGAGCTGCCAGTGCTCTTAACTGCTGAGCCATCTCTTCAACATGGAATTGACTGTTTTTATCATTCTAATTATTTTGCCAAGTTCACTCTCTGCTTTCATTATGTTTTACTTTCAATTTTTAACACCAACTCATCTATTTCAATGTTTGCTCAACTGAGTTGGATGTTTGTTCGTTTTGGTGCTGGGGGCTATCCTCATGTGTGTGCTGGGCAATGAGCTGGTGTTGGGCTGCACTGCCCCAGCCTGCAGCTGACTTCTCACTGGGACAAAGGAGCCAGTAGATCTCTGGAATAAATGAAGGTGGACTGGGCATGGTGTCAGGCCTGAGGGCTAGGCTCATGGCCATCAAAACAGAGCTGATTTCACTCTATCTTGGAGGGTACAACACAGTGCTCCTCACGCTTCAGAAAGAAGATGAGATAATCATGCCCGGCCACCAAGCTAGTTGCAGAAGTAACAGATAGATCCCAGCCCAGTGAAGCATTGACTGGCCCTCTTCTCTTTCCAAGCTGTGCCAAAGAAATAAAACTGAGAACCACAACTCACCTCCCTTTGCTCCTCATTCTCCATAATCGTTACTTGCCCTGGAAGACTGGCAATGTGTGAGACCAAAGAAAGTCTCCAAGTGCTCAGAAAGCAGGCCACACGGACTAAGCACAAGTCCCATCTTTAGGGAATCAGACTTCTATTCATGCTGTCTTTTGATGATCTTTTTTGTAAGAGTTCCTTTGAATTCTTTGCCTTTTTCTCCCATCCTGACATGTTAGTTTCTCTTTTCTTTCTTTCTGAGCTTTGAGAAGAGACAGAACTTTTATTTCCATGAAGTTTTTATATCTATGAAGGTATTTAAAAACATCAATGGCAGTGTGTTTTATAAAAAAAAATCTTTGAATTGTATGCCCACTTGTATTTGTTTGTGTAAATATTACCTATTGCCAAAAAAATCTTCAGAAGTCACTTAATACTATTCAAGAAATGCATTTGACATTAAACTAGCACGTACACCTATAAAATTTATGTTATAATATCTTCTTTTTGTTTGTTTTTATTTTCTGTGTCTTTGTGTGTGTGTGTGTGTGTGTGTGTGTGTGTGTGTGTGTTTACGAGCAGGTCCCCCCCACCCCCCGCTGCTGGTCTGGTCCTGCTGCCACACCAGCTCTCAGTGACACGCAGAGACTCTGTATTTGATACAACACGGTTGGCCAGTTACTATCATTGTTTATCAGCTAGCTCTGTCTTAATGATTAACCCATTTCTACTTTTCTAAGTATTTACACGTGGCTCATCTTACCGGCCAGAGCGGCGCTGGCGTTCTACCTCTCCGGGCTCTCCATGTTGACCCCTCCCTCCTCCTTCCTCTTTCCTCCTAGTCTCCTAGCCCGCCTATCTTGCTTTTCTATTGGCCAACAGTGCTTTATTCATTAACCAGTATGAGAAACATATTTATAGAATAACATCTCTCATCATGTGTGTGTGTGTGTTTTCCTAAGATGCTTCTCCTTACCTTTGTAATTGTTTCCCAGGTTGACAATTTATTTTCCAGTGCCTGAATTTCAGAATTGGGTATGCTGGTCATTAAAAGCGTATATGCTAGAGGTACCTGTTTGTCTATGTATCCCAGCTCCTCCATCCAGTAGCTAGGGAGTCTGGATTGCACACCTCAGTCTAATTTTATGCTACATGGATTTATAACACAGGGTTATGCAATGAATAATCGTATTACTGTGAGGAGTCCTTGGGGCATATCACATAGTGAATGACATGTATGTGTTCAAGAGTGAGCACTTGCTCTGTGGGTCTCTGCTGTGCTAACATCACATGACATTTTCTTAGGAGAATGGGAGTCTGCAGCTGACATGTATCAGAGCATCATTGTAGGGCAAGGATGCAGTGGTTCTCTACCTTCCTAATGCCTCAGTCCTTAACACAGTTCCTCCTGTTGTGACCCTCCCAACCATAACATTATTTCATTGCCAGTTTATAACTATAATTTTATATTGTTACAAATTAAAATGTAAATACCTTATATACAGGGTATCTGCTACTCAATCCCAAAGGGGCTGTGACCCACAGGTTGAGAACTACTGTTCTAGTGGCACATGGACTGAGTGGAGGATGAATAGTAGACAGGAAATGGGAAACCAACACTTGTTTTGGTCATGTTCTTCCGCTAGCTTGTGGGAAAGCCTGCACCCTCTCTCTATTTCTCCTTCACCCAGCCCTTTATTCAAAAACAATCTATCACCCCAAACACCCACTCTAGTTTACCCTCAGTCCATTTGCTTACAGTTGACTACCTGTTAGCTTCTCTGTGTTCTTATTCCTGGTTTTTGGTTGAGTATGGTCCAGGACCCAGACTTGATCCAAAGACAGAACAAGTTGGGGCATGTGGATTAGTAAAGAGGGTGATGTAGAGGGTCCTCCTTCTAAGGCAGCTTCTATATGACTTGTTTTAATTTTTTAAATAAAATATATGGCAAGAAATGCATTTGACATTAAACTAGCACATACACCTATAAAAGTAAAACTGAAAACGACCTTTAGTGTACAGCTCAACAGGAATACTATACTACTTTGTTCCATGAGAAAAAACATGTGACTGGCATGAGGCTTAGGAGTGCTGGGATGGAGTGTGGTCCACCACTTTTCTAATGAGGACTTTGCCATTTTTAGGGCATAACAGTGTCACCTTGAACACCTTTGAAAAGTGCTTCAATGTCATCTCCAGTTACTGGGTGTCACCTGGTGTAGGCCTATGTATTGGCTGGCTCTGCCTAGGGTTCATGTATTTGTGATTGACATTGACTACAATTATATTTTGGCAGTACTGTGCTAGTTGTGGACTTTCCCCTCAGCTGTGCACTTTGCCCTCTTTTATCTTCCTTCATGCATAGATGCTGTGTCTTATGAACAAGGTAGATTCCCAAAGGCTGAGACTTTCAGATTGAAAACAAAAACCGACTTTCAATTGTGAGAACCGAAATTCTTAGAAGAAAAGCCATGCACCTATGTCAAAATTCCACGTGGTTGATTAGAACTTTGTGATTATGGACTCTGTGATTATGGAGAGTCGGACCATTGCAGATACATAGACTAATTATCTAGGTTATCTTTAGTCTCTTTGTCATTCATTGCCCACATCTGTGCTTGAGCTAACATCCCCTCCACTGTCATGTAAAACCTTTGAAATGTACTAACAGATCGATCTCTACTAACCTAAAGAATGTCATCAGATAACACCCAAGCCTGTAACAGCATTCCCTGCTTTGCTCTAATACCCCTACAGTTATCTGCAAAGTGACCTAATTTTATGACTTTCTTTTGTTCTGTGTTTATAAAAAAATTGTACAACCAATTCCATGTTGGAACATGTTATTCTGAGTAACTCAAATCCATGTTCCTGGGCCATGGTGACTCATCTTTGGCTCAGAATGAACAACCTCTTATTTTTTTTGAGGTAAGAGCTGTGTTTTGCTTTAGCAGTTTGTAGATTCCTAAACTAGACTAAGACGTTCTCCCCTTCTGCACCTCTCAGACCTGTTGCTGGATGAAGGATGTGTGTTACAGGCAAGCACGGAAGACCCCACCCACAGACTGGGAGACACCATTCATATGAAGTGTAAAGCAGAGCAAAGGGTGATGGTTATCCTGTTGCTGTGGAGAGCTTTGTTGGGGAGGGATCTTAACCCACCCTGATGGCAGCAAGTTCTTAGGGGTGTACAGTAGTGCTCTATACTTAGGGATGGGTGTCACTCATGTACCTTCTTTATCTGATTGAAAATTAGGTCACTTTTTTTTTTTAACTGCAGCTGCTCTTTTTCTGTGGCTTAATATTTATATTTCATTGTCCATTGGTTTTCCTATAATGCATTGGTGGCATCTAAAAATTGCTGTCAAAGGCACAGATCTTATTCCCCATATCAGGGACAATCACTTTTCCTTTTTCTACATTTTGGTGCCAGGGACAGTTATTAATATGATTTTCCTCTTCTGCTTTTCCTTGGGATGGTCCTTATATCCTGCATACTTTTATATGTATGATCCTAAAAGGGTGAATTTCCACATATGCAAATTATAATTCAGTAAACTGGACCTTAAAAATATTTCATTATTAGTTAAAATTTACATACTGATATATGCATGCATGAATAATTTATTTGTCAGTTCCATTTAGCAATAATGAACCTCAACATTTGCATAGCACCTCCTTTAGATTTGTGAACTACTTTCTTATTTTTCCATGGGACCTTTAAAACCTCATGGAATAGGCAACACTCTCATGTTTCAGTAATGAGCTTTCCACTGAGGTTCAGAGCAAAAGTAAGTGCTGTGCTGAGGTCACATGGTAAATCAAATTGAGTTTTACCTCTTTCTCTCAAGAAAGCAGATAAAATGTAGACCTTGGAATGTGGAATGGGGATGTGGACAAGTACATGGCGTGAAAGAGGAGTGGTGATTGAATAGGTGTGGGATAGAGGCTCAACAGTCCCTTGATTAGCCTCCTTGGATGGGCTCTCGGCTTCTGCTCTCAAGTTATGTGATGATGTCTTCATGTACATGCAGGAGGGAAGGTGAGGGCAGGAAAGGTGATATGAGACAGTCAGAACCTTTTCTCATTCTTACCGTGTAGGAGATGGAGAAGCCTTACATGAGTTAGGAGAGCTCTCTACCACTGAGCAACAGAGTTCAGCTTTAAAGGAATCAGAATGTAGTGTGGAAAGCTGGAATGGAAATGATTTTAATGGGGGATTTTGCTTTGGAATAAAAAAAGAACTCAGAGGAAATATGAGAACAATTCATGACATTTTACCATGCGATAAAGAATTTGGTATCAAAATGGAGGAAGCAATAAGCTTGGACTCATGTCTGAACATGAATTAGACAAAGGAGCTGGGTGTGGTGGCACACGTATGAGTGAGACCCTTGCTCAAAAATACCTATAAAACAAGACAAAGGAAAATGAGAATGACATATGAAAGCATGTGAAAATATTTCAAACATGATAGCCTTGAAGTAAGGCAGGAGAGGTGACAGATGTGAAACTAGACCTTCCTTTATGAGTTAAGAATGAGTAAGATCTTAGTCACCAGCTCAGCTGGGGGAGAAGAAGGCCTGGGGAGCATGGGTACATCCCAGGTAGAAACACAGTCCTGGAGAGACAGAAAGACAGGAGTAAAGAATGGTCCAGAGAGGGTAAGAGATTAGAGGAAGGGGTGTCCACCATCTGCATGTAAGAGGACACCAGGAAGTGCATAGAGGTTAAGCACTGAGCGATGACAAGACACAGAGCAGCAAACCATTCACTTGTCACTCGCCACCGAGGAAAATCAGGACATCAAGGTGGTAAGTGACTGCTGTGGTCCGCACACACAGTACTTGGTTTATGTCAGGGGTTGTGGTAAGACAGGATGGCTGAAATGATGGAGATGTTTGAAAAGAACCTTAGTGAGGAAGTTCTATGACAGAGAACACGAGATAAGGAAGAGAAAAGACAACATAGAGTAAGAGAGGCAGAATATCGACAAGATTCTTCTTACACACATATGTGAGCACACACACAATCTCTCTCTCGCCCTCCTTCCCTCCCTCCCCCCCCTCTCCCCCCCCTCACAGAGCCAAAATAAGCCAAGAGAATCTGAAAACTGGAAAGTACTTGGTAAAGTGAAGGGGTTTCAGAGACCCTGTAGAGCAGTCTGCGTGGTTCGGGTGAAGCAATAGACAGAAAAGGAAGTCTAAAAGGCATAGACCTAGGATGGCGGGAGGAAGAGAGAAGTCTCCAAACATGGCCAGCGTGAAGCCCTAGCTCGGGCTTCATTGTACTGTTGTAGCTCATGTTGCCACAGGGAAATGCTTCGCTGTATATTATTTCAGCAAATCACCTCAGCGGGTGTCCTCTCGTAGGCACATTGGTTTCTTAATAATTATAAAATGGGATCTGAACTTCTCAGCAGCAATCACTCATTTCAGGAGGCCAGGAGGGCCCTCCATTGCCTCAGCAAACCAGCGCAGTTGACCTTTCAAGCCCCTCTTAAAGGCAGATGCAAGTCCCATTTGCCCTGGAGGCTGAGAAGAAATGGGATTCGGTGGGAGCAGATTGGATCCTTTTTCTCCGTTTTTCCAACGCCTTGCGCCAATCTCACACGTTAAATCCCGGTTCCTTAGCTGAGTCCCATTTCTCAGCATTCCTTCACAGCTGTAGGTAACTAACTGCCCTTCTTGCAAACTGCCCCTAGCCAGGACACACCGTCTGCCCTCCCCTGACCGTCTCTGTGCTGGCTGCCTTTCTGACTCAGGGCACCTCGCTGTGGTCTCATTGTTCAAGCACATTCCTCACCATGTAGAGACCAGATCCTCCTGAACTCACCTCAAAGGCTGCTCCAGGGGCTAGAAAGATGGCTCAGATGGCGAAGTGCTTCACTGTATATGATTTCAGTCAAATCACCTCAGGGGGTGTCCTGAGGACCTGCGTGCCATGCCCGGAGTCCACGCAGAAAGCTGGGCGTGGTGGCAGGAGCCTATAATCCTAGTACTAGAAGGACAGAGGAAGAAGGCTCCCGGAGGCTCACCGAGCAGCCATCCCAGTCTAATTGGTGAGCTCCAGGGTGCCATGAGAGACTCTCTCCAATCCAAGGTGGACAGTGACACAGCTCTCACATTTGGCTCCTACCCTCTACTCATACACAGATGCAATGCACATGTGTGAACCATCCCCAAACCAATTTCTGGTAAGGTTCAGGGTCTTCTGTATCCAATCCAAGCCCCCATCCTTACTCTTATACCACATGCTCCTTTCATAATTCTCCAGTATTCTGCTAGCCCCTCCTGTAGGATGAAGTGTCCACCGTGTGGCAGATGCCAAGCCTTCACCCCGACATATGCTGCTGAGCTCATGACCATGGGCCCACAGTTAGAAACTGTTGACTTTTTGGACTTTGGAGGACTTTCTGGTGTGTGAAATTGCTAGTCAAATGTTCCAATTCTGCTCGACATGGGGAAATTTCAGACCTTGATGATATATCCTGGTCTAATGGAGATTTCTGTCCATGGACTATGGCTTTCTGGGTGGCTGGTGTGGGAGTGGGAAACTGAGTTTGCCCTCAGAAGTTCCTGGGAAAGGAGGTGTGGCCTGTGACAGCCGCCTGTTCTGTCCCCTTTCACTTCTGTGATGAGGGTGGGCATGATAATCAGGCTTGATGTACATATGGTTCCAATAGAGACAGAACACTGCATTTGGTGACAGCAGCTCCTTGCCTCTTTGGAAAACAGTATGCCATGTTAGAGTGACCCCTTTGAGGCTGTATTATCACGACAACGCTAACAGGTTCATATTTTCCTGCTGATTTTAATCTCTTTTCTGTATACTAGGAGTCAAGTGTCATGTGTTTCCTTGACACAGCATTTGTCCCCATCCTTTCTTGTGTGGCTTCCTTTCTTTCTGTGCACTGGTTTATTATTTGTGTCATCTGGGACAAATAACTCCAAGCGTGTTTCATGGAGTGTATTCTAACCCAGTCCTGGAGAAGAATGAAGAGAGCTCAGGGCCCTGGTAAGCAGATAAATCCGTCAGAAAGAGCAGTCCTGTCCAGTACTCACTCACGTCTCTAAGTGAAAAGGCTGTGCCTGCCCCTGATTTTATGTCACAGTTATTTTGATAACTTCTGCAGGTTTCTTTTGCCCTTGATTCCTAGAGGTTTACATTTCTCATTCTCAAAACATTAGCTCCTATAGACAACTCTATGAGAATGCTCTTAAGATCTTTGTCCACTCTTTACAGGGGCCAGGTACTCAGAGAGCATTGCTGCTTGAAAAGATGCTGACCAGGAGTGATCCTGGACCACAGGTGTCATCAGGAATCACTGTATCATATCCTCTGGTGGGTGATACCTGTGGCACTCGGGCCTGGATTTTGCCAGTTTGAACCAGAATCTTGTAGGCACAATGTTGGCAGTATGTGTATAGTTAATAGTTAGAATAGGAAACAGGTGGTACTTTCAATTCGTTTAATTGTAATAGCATCTAAGAATGGATTGCTTGCCAAAGCCTGGCCAGTGTGCAAGAGATAGTACACTGTGTTGGAGCAAGCAGGGGCTTCATATAGTGACTGCTCTTGGGGACCTTGAAGGAGGAGGGAGGGGACGATTCCTGGAGTCTCCAGTCGGCTGTATGGAACCCATGTGGAGAAGGTCCCTCAAGGGAATCTATGATCATCAGGGGAGTGACACACCCAGCTGTGATGAAGGGTGGAGGAGAAGCTGGGAGAACCAATACCTAGCCCTTGGCTCCTTCCTCCTTTGTTTTCCTTCTTTATTGGAAGAGGGGGCACCGAGAAACTCCTTGAGAGAATTTATACAGAGCTGTGGGGAGTGGAGAGCAGATCTCGAAGAGATGAGTCAAAGAAAGGCATTCATAGGACATTCAAATTGGAAGTCTTTGAGAAGCCAATGGACATACCTCCTTCAACCTGTCCCCAGATCAGTGAAATCTGATGTGTTAGTGCAGATCTGCAACCCCAGCACTCTGGAGGCAGGAGGATCAAGTTTAAGGTCATCCTTGGCTATACATCTAGTTTGAGGCCAGCCTGGGCTACAGGGGAACCTGTCTCTGCAGGAGACTTCTGTTCCATGGATGAGAAAATAGAGCCACAGGTCAGTTTGTGGCAGAATTGGAAAAAGTGTAAAACCTCCCTGTCTTCAGTTTTGTGCCTTCTGCTCATACAGTAATTCACGGGGAAGGAAAAAAGAGATACAGGGGATATTAGAGGGTTAAGTTCCAACTAATGATGGATGTGCTGATCCACATGGTGTTAGAAGGACTTAAGCAAGTTCAGAACTTAATTATGATCGGCTGTGTGGTTAACAAATGTGTGTATTGATTGGAATAATAAAGACAGCATTTTATATGAGAGAGTGTCTGATTGTGCTTATGCCTGGCCAAGCCAGCTCAAATAGGATAGCTTCTATTTCTTATTGATTCTGGCCTGGCCGCTGGGCTCTCTGAGGTACAATCTCTGAGGTTAATTGTAAACCTACAGTCTGTGGTGAAGACCATGTCATGACTGACTATTGTGTTTCATCAGCACAGGCTGAGAGAGAGAGGGGTTTAATGTATACACATATACAACTGTGTGTGAGTGTGTGTGTGTGTGTGTGTGTGTGTGTGTGTGTTATTGCTAAGGAAGAAGTTTGACCTTGGAATAATTCCCGTATAATATCAAGAAGTCAAAAGCAATATTGAGGCTTATTGTGTTTCCTCTTCATTTAAATACCTTGGGACATGAAGGTTCTAGAATACTGCCTTTATTTGTTTGCGTACTGGTGGGGTAGGAGGGTGGTGACTCATTATTGGTACTGTTCATTCATTTTTACCATGGACAAGTGTCTATTGCACATTGATCTTATGTATGTTACTTTGTTAAATACTGGAGAAAGAAGACATTAGGGTTGGCACAAGAGTCACTGTATTGTCAAACACATTGGAAACTAAGTGCTGCTGTACCCATACTCCCATATCCTTTTCTGTACAGCTGATGACTGAAGATATGACTCTGAAATACAATGGATTGGTACTTGGAGATACTTGAAACTGTCCTATTACTTAGTATAAAATGCAGAGGCTATTTAGTGGCCAGTGAGGTGAGGAGGGAACATTGCTGGTCAACCCTGAGATTTCAAGTCTATTTTCAATACAGCTCATGTTAGATTGTTCCTTGCAGACTTAAAACAACCTATTTCTGAGGTCAGTGGAAATTGCACTCATGTTAGAGCAGGGGAAGGAGGGCAGCAGCTCTTGGGTTGCTTTCTAAATAATTTGAATCAAAAGGGACTCCTTATCTGGCTCTGAGCAGAGCAGATTCACATTCAATGAATAAATATCAGGTGCCTTCTATTTGCTAGATGCTTTCAAGTAAATTGTTTAATATTCACAATGACCCTGAGAGAGAATGATAATCCCCTTTTATAAGCAGGAAAATCAGGTCCAAGTGTTTTCTGTTTCTCCCGTCCCTTTCCTCTCAAGATAAGCAAGTATCCAAGCCAAGTTTCAACCCCGGATCCTTGGACCTTAGGGCATTGTATGTTTCACTGTGTCTTAAAACCCTATTACATATTTCTGTTTTGGTTGTATTAGTTAATTTCTTGTGACAAGTGCCCAACCAAAAGCAGCTTAAAGAAGGAAGGGCTTGGTATTGTCATGGTCGAAAGAACTCTTGCATCTGTGTTAACAGAGAGATGCACGTTCCTGCTTTGCTCTCTGTATCCTTTCACCCTTTTTATTCACCATAGGACCCCAGCACATGGGATGGGGGATCTGTATTCAGGGTGGAATCTTCCATTCTCAGTAAATCCTCTCTGGAAACAACACCACAGACTCGCCCAGAGGTGTATCTCCTGGGTGATTCCAAATCTGGCCACACTGACGTGAAAATGAGCCATCACATTCGTTTTTATCTCCTAATATTCCCTACTCAGCTGATAGTAGCATTAAATGAGGTCAACAATACACTGCACATGATCTTTGAGAGCCCTTAATATGTGACCATGGCTTCTGGTTTGTCTGTTATGGCTTTATGAATGGAGACAGAGGAGGAGTTTGAGGGGAGGGGTAGATGGCAAGGGTGGGGGGGACCCGGAGGTGAGGAGGGAGGAGAAACTGCAGTCAGTATATAAAATAAATGAAAAATGTTATTAAATAATAATAAAAAAAGAATGAAGGCTCTGGTGGCTTGGAATACACCCAGACTAAAGAAACAGCCTTTCAATGAAGGCTAGGGCTGGGAGAGGGTTTAATGGGTAAAGTGGCTTGCTTCAAAAATATGGGCACTAGAGTTCTGATCCCTAGCATCCATGTAAAAAGCCAAGCATGGCAGCATATGACTGGAATCTCAGCCCTGGGGAGGTGAAAACAGGAAGGTCCCTGGAGCCTGAGGGACAGCCAGCCCTCAGTTCTGAATTGATAAGTTACAGGTTCAGTGAGACACTCTTAACTCCAAAAGTAAGGTGGCAAGTGATTGAGATTGATGCTTGTCATTGACCCCTGATATCCATACACACACACACACACACACACACACACACACACACACACACACACACACACATGCATTCACCTGCAAACACATACACATTAAAAGGATAAGGGCTTAACACATGCCTATGGCTTCTAAAGCTTTGGCCTTTCCATTATAGTCCAATGTTGTGGGGTTTTCAGAGTTTTCCTGTTGGTGGCTTTAGTGGCTTAGACTATATTCCGGCCATAGAAACAGCTTCTCTCATCAATATCAACATTTCTAGTTCAATCCAGCACAGGTTGTTTATCTGTAGCCCACACTTCATTTTCTGCAAGATTGCCTGTGGGTTGAGTGGTCCATCTCCATCCCTGCTCCTTGTCTTTCTAGAGGCCTTGGGTTCCTTTCCACTTGAGTCTTTCCTGCTTCTCCACTCTTATTTGATTATCCCATTTATTTTCCTTACCCGCCTGCCTCCTAATAGTCAGGATGAAGCCAATCATTTTTATGAACACTCGAAAATGCTATTTTGCCATTAAAGCACACAATTGCCTTAATCGGCTACGAAAGGGTAATAATTAGAATCAGGTTTCAAAAGGTTTGGCTTTCAGTGGGACTACCCACACTGTCCTTGGAGACATCTAAATTCATTATAATTAAGAACCACGTGCAGATGATAGAAGAGGAACTTTGAATACTTCTGTCTTTTCCTGTAGATTATTAAAGGAAAAAAATGTTATGAGTGTTGCTTGCAATGAGAGTGCAGCTTATCACCTGTGTTATCATCAGTTATCTGTACATCTCCCTATGGAGAACCTGGGTACCCAGCAGAATTGACACCTGTTTGCTCACAAGCAGGAAAGGCTCAGCTAGAAAACCCCATGTTTAGTTACTGGATGTCCACATAATAGAAAGGCAATCAGATGAGCTCATGCAGTGAGGACAGGGAGGCACTAATTCAGTAGAGTAAGGAAGAGTGTGACAGAAATACCTCTGCAGACTCAGAGTCACTTTGGCCCTGGGCAGGGATGGGGCAGATTTTTGAGGGCATCTGAGGAGCTGGTGGCCCCAAGAAAGCCTCCTCTCCTGCATTATGCGCATTTGCTCGCTTTCCCTCTGGGCATCGATTGCTTGTGTCTTTCCCTTCCCATGCATCTTTGTTGCTCTTCTCCACTGTAGCGTGCATGTTTTCCGCCAGCCCGCCTGGTCCTGCCGCCATACCAGCCCACAATAACATGCAGATACTCTGTATTTGATACAATCCTGTTGTCCAGTTACTATTATTGTTTATCAGCTAGCTCTGTCTTCATGATTAACCCATCTTACTGGCCAGAGTGGCTGGCTGGCGTTCTACCTCTCCAGGCTCTCCATGTTGACTCCTCCTAACCACTTCCTCTTTCCTCCTCCTTGTCTCCTAGCCCCGCCTACCTTCCTTTCCTCTTGACCAACAGGGCTTTATTCATTAACCAGTATGAGAAACATATTTACAGAATAACATCTTTTATCACTCCACCATGCATTTCTCTAGAAGTAACTTGACTTAGGATCTGTTTTCACTTGTTTTCTAGTTTATCATTTCATCTGTGGTGTCTATGACACCTTGACACTCATTCCCCATAGGGATAGATTCTGTACGTCTATTACCAGGCAGGAGCCATGTAGGCCACACAGTTTAAACACAGTTTGGCATATTTGTAAGATATCCGGGTCAACCTAGCATTCTCCACTGGCTTCATAGGGGTTCAGTCTCAGTAGCTGCACACTCTCCAGCTTCCCACCCTGTTTCTCTCTGAAGACAAAGCAGGGTCATGGAGCCACAATTCCCTGAAGAGGAATGGATAGTGGTGACACAGTGAGAAGGAAGGGATAGACAGAATTCAGATACAGCTGTGAAGGTTAGCATCAACCCCAAATAACAGCTGGCCCCTTTTATGTCTTATTTGTATATGTTTAGCTAATTTTTTTAGTAGGTAGAAGACCCTAAGTACCTAACATCATCATCATCATTATTATTATCATTATTATTGTGTGAACATGTTTATGCATATATAGTGGGCAGAGGACAATATTTTTGGCATTGGGCTCTCTCCACCAAGGGTTCTGGGGATCCAACTCAGGTCATCGGGCTTGTGTGGCAAACACCTTTTCCCACTTAACCATTTTGCTAGTCCCCTGTGTACGTTTTAGAGATTGAAATTGGATTTGCAAACATGTAAAATATGTAGATGCCTTCGTATTTCACCTGCTGGAAATGGATGTTGGTCTTGTTCTTCATAATGGCATCTGACAGTGCAGACTCACCATCTGTGCTACCCCCACTGCCTGCTTCATGTGGCTAGTGAGCGTATTTGTTGCCAAGACTGAGTATTCTGACTCCAAACCACCAGTTCATCTCTCTCTCTCTCTTTCTCTCTCTCTCTCTCTCTCTCTCTCTCTCTCTCTCTCTCTCTCACACACACACACACACACACTCACACCTCACACACACACACACACACACACACACTCACACCACACACACACACACACACACACACACACACACACACACACACACACACTGCATGCACCACACACACACACACACAGGGGGAGAGGGAGACAGAGGCAGAGGGAAAGAGAGAGATTCAGTACTCATTGTCATTTAAAGGCTCATGTTTTTTTGTTTTCTTTGGTTTGGTTAGGTTGTCCTCTGTGCTGTTTCACACATTTTTTTCCCTGTCTGTCTTCAAACTCACTAGGTAATGGAGGCTAACCTTGATCTCCCAATCCTTCTGCAACATCTCCCTAGTGTAGGGGTTACAGCTGTATATCACCATGCCTAGTTTTACACTACTGAGGATTGAACCCAGATCTTTACGCATGCCATGCAAACACTGTCAACTGAGCCACATCCCCATCCTTTGGGGCCAGCTCCTTAAGATCTGAAATTCCAACGTAAGAGGCTGAAGGAAGGCTCACTGGGTAAGAGTGCCTTGTGTCCTTGCAGGGACCAGTTGGGTTTTCAATACCCCTCATGCTGGTGGACAACTGCCTATAACTCTAGTTCCAGGGGAATCCAATGCCCTCTTCCCTCTGTGGGTGCTACATGTATGTGGTGCACAGACATACATGTGAGCAAACACAAATATATCAAAGATCTTCAAAGGAAAACGTCTAACTTAAAACCCAAATATCTTGGGTTAAAGTTCCAAGTTAAGATGAACTTGGAACTTAAAATTCAAATGTATGCTACTGAATAGACTCTTTTGGTTCCAGTTTATAGACTTGGGTTAGAGATGTGTTGGGTTCATGACTCACTTGAGTTACTAGTTCAGACTACAATGTTCCCTATCACCTCCTGCAGTAGAGTTTTAAATTTTTCTCTGTAGAGGTTTGGTTAGGACATTTCCTTATTAATTCTGACATAACTCATAGTTGTCTTTGCTGTTATAAATATTATGTTTTCTAGTTGGTTAGAACAGAAGTATTGATTGTTTTCTAATAGGACCATTCATCTACAAGCCCTGCTGAGCTCCGTTATTTCAAGCAGTTCTTACATTCTGTATGATTTTCTACATAAATAGCTAGATTCTTAATGAAATGCCGATTTTCTTCTCTCTTATTTTTGAAACCCAATCTTGTGGTGCTGATGTGGGTATTGAGCACGATAGACAAGCACTCTCACACTTACCTACAGATCTAGTGCCTTCAAAATGTTCTTTTGAAACACTGCCTCATTAAGCACTGGGACTTACTGAGTAGCCCAGACAAACCTTATACTTGCAATTCTCCTGCCTCAGGCCTCTAAGTAGCTGGAATTATAAGCTTGCACTGCCAGACCCAGCCAGCTAAACCTTTCACTTTCTTGATTTATTTTATTGGTATTTCCAGTAACTCTAAAAAAATTAATCATGCATCTTCTTTGAGTCCAAAGGAACGAGATCAAAAGGTTTTGGTTTGTAGCTTTCAGAAGAAATCTTGGGATCTACTTTCCATTATCAAAGAATTTTCTTTGTTTGAATGTTTCATCTTTTCTGCTGTGGCTGGGAATTCCAATTCGTAAAATGTGCCTTCCCTATCGTGTTGAGATTGCCATGTGTATGTCTCCTTTGTTCTTTTACTCTGGGAATTGCTTTGATACAAATTCATATCAATCACATTTTATCATTGTTGGTATCATCGCTATTAGAAATGCATCATGTTTTGGCTAGCTAATATTTAATTTTGCCTTTATGTTCCATATGTGATAGAGGCTTATAATCAATATTCCTTGTTTAATGTATTTTGGCAAGTGTGGAGTAGGGGTGGTGGAGGTGCAAACTGGAAAAGTTGGGATAAAGCTAGGTGTGATTTTGTTATGTTCTGGATGAGGGTCTCGATAACCAGTTATTCATCGTTTTATTAAAAATATTCAACTTTTATACTTCTTTGCCTATTTGATATTTTTATTAAGTATTATGCATTAAGTTTAAGGGCAGCAAATTTTCAGAATATTTTCTTTAATTATTTTATAATTTCTGTCTTATATTACATTGCAATTATGTTTTATGCTATATATCCTTTTTATTTTTCTATTTTTTTCTATTACTCATCTCATAATTTTGTCATTTAAAAAGTCATTTGGGTTCTAGTTATATCTGGCTTTTATACCATATTTTATCATTTTCCTTATTCTTTCCTTTTTGTCATCACTGGTTTTATTTTATTTAATTTTTATTGAAAATTCATACAATATATTCTGGTCATGGTTTCCCCTCCTGCCTCCTCCCCACTCACCCATTTGCCCCCATGCCTTTTTTTTTTCTCTCTCTTCAGAAAAGAAACAGGCAAATAAAAAAGCAAACAAATCAGAATTTTAAAAAAGAAAAAGTACAAGAAACACACACACACACACACACACACACACACACAGTTGAAAATAATAATATACAAGCAATATTAGACCAAAAAAATCTACAAAACAAAAATATTTATTTGATTTATTCCATGTGAATTTCATACATTATATTTTGATGATATTCTTTGCTCTCTGAGATCCTCTCTCACCTTTCTATCTACCCAACATCTTGTCTGTTCTCTCTCCTAAGAAATAAGCATGACGGCCAGGGAGCCCGGTTTGAGTTGACTGCTCCTGAATGTGAGGGCTGCCCTGGAGTGTGGTTCATGCAGGCAGAGTCACTCCATTGAAGAAACCTGTGCTCCTCCTGCCAGCAGCCATCAGTTGCAAATACTGTACTGGTTAGGAGGGGACTTCATGCCCACACTCCCTGCTCAGTGCTGGGATTTTGTCTGGCTTGACCTTGTGTGTTCTGTCACTGACCTGTGAGTTCATAAGTGTGTTTGCCCTGTTGTATCTTGGAAATGCTGTTTCCTTGAAGTCATCCTACAACTCTTCTCTTAGGCACAGTCAATCACACTGTATTTTCTTAGAAATATATTAAAAGTGTGATTTTCTTTCCAAATGATCTAAAAATTTTGATAGTTGGTATTTTCATTGTTACCCTGCAGATCAATTCGTGTTTCACTCTTCCTTTATTTCCTCTTTAACCTTAGTTAGGAAGTATCTTTAGAAGTTTTAAATATGTGATTAAAAAATATCTCAAAGCTAGGCATGGATAGCTATCTCTGGGTTTGAGTCCAGCTTGGTCTATGTAGTGAGTTCCCAGGACAGCCAGGGCTGTATAGAGAGGACCCTATCTCAAATAAATCAAAACAAAACATAATTCTATTTCCTATTAAAATACATTTGTACAAGTGACAATTGTTAGATTTTGGTTTCACAGAATTTATTAGTGCATTGTACATTCATGACTAGTGTGTATTCTCTGAGTGCATTTATAGATAGTTGAACCAATTCAAGCTTTGTGCTCACATTTAAAACATCTTATATGTATTACTTAATAAGATGTCTTGTCTATTGAAGTCATGCTTTTTTCTTCATGGAAATGTTAGCTGCTCTTTTCTACATGTCAATATGTATTTTTAGATTCATATGTACTCAGGATTGTTTTATCATCATGGAGTCCATGTGACAGTTACCATTATCCTTTGATGTTTTCACTGTTGGGTTTTTGTCTTGGTATCATAATGTTGAGACACTCACATTGACCTTCAGAAAGGTTACACTCATGTCTTTCACAGTGAAGGCCACCATGCTTTCCTTGCATTCTCTCCTGGCAGCCTTTAAAGCCTTTAAAGCCTTCCGGCTTGATTCATAGCATCAGCAGCTCCTGTGTCTGAAGCTGCTCTGGTACAGCCTCCCTCTGTAGCCCAGATTGGACCCTAGCCTTCAATCTTCCCACCTCAACTCCTTAAGTGCTGGCATTACAAGCATGTGCAATGACATCTGTCTAGGTCCCTGGTTGACCAGTCTGTCATATTCTCATCACAGCCTCTCTTACCAGCCTCACTTCAAACAGTGTCCTGATTGGGTGGTGCTTGGCATCTTTGGCTTAAAATTTCCTACAAAGTCACATTTTGTGATTCCTACTAAGGTTATGCAGGGTCTCAGTTTTCTCTAAGGGAAGCGCTGGACCATCTCCTCCACCAGATGTCTGAGGGACAGTTAGGAGCAAGGGTAGGCTACCTCTTATAAGCACCTTGAACCTTGAAGCATGAAGCCTTTGGCATGCGTCACCTGGACAAAATGCCAGGGAAGCTGAGGGCTGAGAAAAGTGGACGGTCGATCTAATCCCACCGCCACCTCCTTGCTGATTCTATTTGCACCCCTTTTATGTGCAAATTGAAAACATGGTTTGGGGACATTGAGATTCAGGATATCCACTCAGTATTGGCCCCTTGCCTGAATGACTCCTGAATTCAGCTACATGACCTGGATGCTGTCAGCGGAGCCAGCTGTCACTCTGAGGACGTTAGGTGATGTCTTTTTCAGAGAGTTCTATCAGGAGAGAATGTCTTTTGCTCCATGCGCGGTCCCTCTTACCATCCCCTCAGCCTCTGTCTGACATTCTCTCACCCCCACCTCCCACGTGCTCACTTTGTGCTGTCATAAATAGCTCGGCTCCTTGAACAGCCTCTAAAAGCTTAACAGTAGCACCCTTTGCATCTGCAGAGTATTTCACTGTCTTCAAAGCACTTCCATATACATATTACCATTTGATCTTCACAAACCCTTCCAGGGATGTAGGTTAGGCCTATTATCCTGATTTTACCAGTGACAAAGTAGACAACACCAATTAGGTGACTACCTCACCCTAATGCACTTCATTAAAACGGAACTGGTTTAAAGCCAGGTTAGTAGTTTCATACATTCATGCGTTTGTTCATTGTCTCTTTCATCTACCTGTACTGAGGCGCTTCCAGAATGGAAAAAGAGAAAGGCTTTTAGAATCAGACAAACTTGGCTGTGAAGCCCAATTTGCTGTATGATCTTGGTCACATATTTAACCTCTCAGATCTCTTTCCTCATTTAGAACTTAGGGAGAATTATGACTTACAGTGTTTTATAGGAATCAAGTAAACACGAACATCTATCAGTCATAGTTTCTGCCACACAGTAGGTGAACTATTTGAAATACAAATGGTTACATATCACATTTTGTGTGTGGTGTAATGTAGTGGTGAAAGGCTATAATTGGCTATAGTTGACTGAGTCTTTTCTATTTATGGTATATGAGTCAGGGCTATATCCCAAGAATATAAACAGATATGAGACAAGACATTTTTTTGATGGCTGTAACTTCTCTTAGGTGATGATCCTGAATGGCAGAACATGTATTCATGACATCGACAGCATCAAGACTAATGGTCAAAACTAATGTCCAGGATTGGGATATAGCAGTATTATAGAACATGTATGCAAGGTCTTGGGATCAATTCCCACTGCTGGAAGTAAAAAGGAAATTAGGCAAAAAAATTGCTGTAAGGTAGTTGGTATCCACTCCAAGATTGCTAACCTAAAAGGCCTGTTTGTGTGGAAATCACCTATTGGTTAAGATGGGCAGATCCACCATCATAGAAGTATACTAAACAATCCCAAGCATTAGGTAGGTTGACCTCATGGGATTTGGAGAGAAGTCGAAGGAAGTGATTCCCTGTTCTCCTTGGGAGGGTGAAGTAAAATACAGAAGAAGAGACAGACAGCAAGAGCGGTGCATTCAGTGTAGTCTTGGCTTGTCTGAAGAAAGGCGTGGTGTTATTTATCTCGAACCACACATTTTCTCTCAACTGCCCCCTCCATGTCTGACATGGAGTTTGTGTTCAGGGCCTTTTCTCTGTTTAGCTCCTGGCCCCTCTGTCACTGCTATCTCCCATTATGTATTACTTTGTAAAGAGCTTTGCTCTATCCCAAGTATAAAAGAGATGCTTGGTAAAACCAGATCCTATTCGCTGAATGTCACCACTAGCCATTGTGTAAAAGAGTATAATATATTGTGTGAGAGAAAATGGAGGAACACGAGAGGTGTTTAAAGAGAGCAAATAAAAGCTTGAAACAGAAGAGCATTGGGTGCATTAAAGTTAATATACTGTCATGGCAGAGCAGGGCACTTTTAAATGTGAAGAAATCTAACTTAGGGACTTGTAACTGTAGGATTAGAAGCCCACTGGAATGAAGCGAGTGGATAGATTTAACCAAATTCTAAATGTTCGGGTTCTCATTGAAAATGAGCCATTGGAATTGAGCATATATCTTCCCTGCCTTTGAGATACTAAGCCTAACTGTCTCCCACTGAATATTTGGTGCTACTCAACCTCTGGATCCTATTGCCTTTCTTTAAACACTGAGAAGGGGGTGCTCAGTCCCCAGTGCTGGCCGACCATGCACAATCCATCAGCGTGGGCTTTTGGAACCTATGGAGTCATTTCTCCTTCCCACGGGATCAGAGACCAGAAAGCTGTCAGGCGCGAGCTTTGACGGGTGCGAACTCTGGAGACACTCCTCTTAGTTTGGGAAAAGAGAGGCAATCAACCCAGGTCTCCTCTTGGCAATGTTGAAGGATGACTATAACAGCAAGAGTTCCACAAGGTTTTCTGCCAAGAACTGGATTGGATTTTGTGCTTCCTCAGCCACAAAATGTCCCAGCATCTCACTCCCGAATCACGAATGCCCTTTGTGGTCAGTCTGCTTAGCTTGAATACCTCCTGATCTTTCTTTGTTCAGTACCTTCATTATCATTTTTTTTTCCTTTTAGTTAGCCAAATTCTCCAAATGTTAGTTCCCTAACAAACCCCTTTTTGGGTCAAAAAAGCAGGAGAGATTAAACCATATTTCCATGTTTGATAGAAAAATGACTCTCTTCTAGCTCTGGGCCGTTTTCTTGGAGAACAATGCTATATTAATCTATTTGCATTCTGCTATTATAACACCATTGACCTTGGAGGATTACATAACTGCCTTGAGCTTCAGTTTCTCCATTTGAGAAATGGGAATAAAATGTCTAATTTGTCGAATTTTCATGAGAAGCAAAGAGATTGCACACGAGGAAAATATCTTCCAGTGCACAGTGTATAATACTGGACAATAAATGACCGTTTAAAGCAAAGCAACACAGGCGGGACCCATTCCCATAAAATAAGAGGCTCTTAGAACGAATGATGAGAAACATAAAGAGAAATGACAGAGGTTCATATTCTATAGAGTTCTGCATCTTTAGTCTGTGATTTTCTGTGTGGAATTAAGAAGGGAGTGTCTCCTTGTAGAAAGATGGTGGTGGTGAGTTATATATATGCCATTCTTTCAAGGTTGACACTCCATGACTCCAACTATGAGTAGTATTTGGTTGTCTGTGTATTTTGATGCATAAAAAGGTCAGGCTGATACTGTTCTTGTAATACAGTAATTGATGGCGTGGAAGGAAGTGTGAGGTGTATAATGTCATGGGATACAAATTAGGACATGAAAATCACAAGATTGGGTTCAAGATGGCTTGAGTGGGGCTGGACATGATTTGGCATTATGGGCATTTGTTGCTTTTGCAGAGGATTTGAGTTCAGTTTCCAGCACCCACATCGTCAGCTCACTATCTCGTACAGTAACTCCATAGTAACTCCAGCCCGAGAGCTCTGATGTCTCTTCTGGACTTGGAGGGTAGCTGCACATACATAGTATATACTCACAAAGTCTCTCTCTCTCTCTCTCTCTCTCTCTCTCTCTCTCTCTCTCTCTCTCTCTCTCCTGTCTCTGTCTGTCTGTCTCTCTCTCTCTCTCTCTCTCTCTCTCTCTGTCTGTCTCTCTCTCTCTCTCTCTCTCCACACACACACACACACACACACACAATGGAGTCTTATTTTTGTAAGGGCTGCTTCACTTAATTGTTAAGTCTTGGGTAGGTCCTTCAACTTCATTGAGCCTTGGTGTCAACATATATAAAATGAGATACTAGTACTCCTTTTAATTTTTCCCCTGCTGGGTGTTTGTAAAGATCAATTAAAATTAAGTACCCAGGTATTGGTTTTCTGGTTTAATGTTAAGAGAGGGAATATAACAGGGAAACACGGAGGCATTTCCAGGCTGTCACTCTCTGGGAGACAAACATGAGGGCCAGGCAATAAGAACAATGGGCCTCCATGCCTAGAGCTTGTTGGATTCATCTTATCCAGGCCATGTTTTGTGGCCAGCCGCTGCGGAGCCCCCTTTGCAGCTCACTTGGCCTGGTCTTTGCCAAGGGCAGCTCAAGGGTGGTTATAACTAGAGTGCCAGGGGTCCCAGGCAACAGCAAGGCCCCTCCTGCTGTCTCCTGTGTGTTTGGCTAGCCCATGCTTCCCAGCACTTGTCAGCTTTGTCTCTGTCTGTTGGCCGCCGATTTGTTAGGCTTTTGAAAATTTCTTTTACTCTCATCATGCCCAGAGAACATCAGAATTAAGATACTGAGGAGAGACATGGGGTTTGAAGACTGGCAGGTGGATTTTCTTGACTGTCCAGCATTTGGACGCTGCGCGTTTTAAACTATTCTCTCCCTTCCCTTTTCAGAGAGTCGACAAGCTGAAGATGAAGCCCAGCACAGAGTGCCGTTCTCCCAAGTTCTGGTTGGTGTTGGCCGTCCTGGCCGTATCGGGCAGCAAAGCTCGTTCTCAAAAGAGTGCCCCCAGCATCGGCATCGCTGTCATCCTCGTGGGCACTTCAGACGAAGTGGCCATAAAAGACGCCCACGAGAAAGATGACTTCCATCACCTCTCCGTAGTTCCCCGCGTGGAGCTGGTAGCCATGAATGAAACTGACCCAAAGAGCATCATCACCCGCATCTGCGATCTTATGTCAGACCGGAAGATCCAGGGGGTGGTGTTCGCTGACGACACTGACCAGGAAGCCATCGCCCAAATCCTCGATTTCATCTCTGCTCAGACGCTCACCCCTATCCTGGGCATCCATGGCGGCTCATCCATGATAATGGCGGATAAGGTAAAAGGCGGCTATCCTGAGGAGCAAATGATGCGTTGTTTTTAAGGGGGGGGGAGAAACCTAAGTAGTTAAACATAGAAATTTGTCAGGGCACGTAGGGCCAGTAAAGAGATGAGAACTAGGAGATGAAAGTGGAAAACCGATGCTGATGTAGAATTGCCTAGAGCAGTGGTCCTCAACCTGGAGTCGATCGACTTTTCACAGAGGTCGCCTAAGATTGTCGGAAAACACAGATATGATTTATAGCAGTAGCAAAATACAGTTATGAAGTAGCATTGCAAATAGCTTATGGTTGAGGATCACCACGACGTGGGGGACTGTAGTAAAGGACAGCATTAGGAAGGCTGAGAACCACTGGTCTAGAGTTTGGGATGGGTTTATGTGTCTGTTCGTCTGTGACCGAGCGATACTAAAACTTGGGAGTCTTTGTAGTTTTCTTCTTTTCAAATAGGTATGTAAGTAGATCCCTCAACACTATAAGGGCCCTCTCTTCTGTCATGATTACTAATTTCTCCCTCACAATGGTTGTAAGAATTTAAAAAGAAAAACGCCCAAGGCAGGTAGTTTCTGTCCGTGAAAGCCCAAGTGTCACAGGATTAGGAAGGCATCCACTCACATCTCAGGGTATGTGCGTTCTAAAGATGGTAGCCCTACAGTCACAGCAGCCATGCTTTCTCCAGTGTTAGATTTGCAGGCACTTTTAACTGTGGTTGCACACCAGAGTCACCCGCCTGGCTCTGAATGGCCCTGATATCTGGTCCATCACCACCTGGGAGTCTGGGGGCTGAAAACCTCCTCCTCAGGTGACTCCACAGTTATGATGAAGCTTCAGAAAGCAGATGCCTGGACTCACGTTAGGTTAAATGTCTACCAACAGGCGGTTTCTCGTTTGACATTAGCATTGAGTCTGAAATCACAGAAAACACGTTCTGACTGGATTTAAAGCCACTGTTCATTATTCAGTTGTATTTTTCTCACTTTGATCACTGCTCATTGCTTGGTTTCCACAGCCGTCATGTGCTTTCAGCCATTCCCATTGGTTCACCTTCCTTTAATACGTGGAACATTTGCCATTTTCAGAATAATTTCCACCTTAGTATTACCATCTTAAATTTGCTATCACTTTCAGAACTGCCTTTAGGTTTCTATCTAAAGGTCATGCTGTGTGGTCAAGAATGTTTGTGAGCACCCTAAGCCTCACCTCACCATCCCAAGCCTGTTGCTTTACCAGATAAGAACTACCACATCGCAGGTTTAGGAGAGAACCCCGGTGACCACTGCCACCATCTGTTGGTGGCAGGAGGGATGTCTATCCCGTTGCTCAGTCCAGGGAAGGCTAGGCTGAGAGCAGTATGTGGAGACGCTTTAGAATCATATGAGAAAGATGTTCGTTCACTTTGGCACCTAAATGAAAACACAGATGCTGGTAGGAGTCGCTTGGAACGAACTTAAACCCAATGGAAAAGGTACCAACTGCGGCAAAACCCACTGAGTGCTTGCTTCAGGTAGAGACCATTTGAAAAGGTTGTCGTCCTTGGTAAATTATGTTTTATTTTATGCATGGTATTCCAAGGGTACAATATTGCATTGGGAGAATGTTGACATGATTAAGAGTCAAATTTTAAAATCATAAATAAGTGTGTGCTCCGTACATCAGATGAAAAATGATTTTGTTGTTGTTGTTGTTGCCCGTTTGAGTTATTGCAAACCTATGTTATTTCCCTCGAGTAGGGAGCTGGTGCATAAGCTGATTGGTTGCATCCCCCTGGTACCTCTTGCAAGTTCTCAGCATGAATATAAAACTGGGAGCTGAGGTGCATGCAGTCTGGGTGGAGGTTGGCTTTTCTTGCTCCCGGTGCATTCTGGGTACTTTGAGAGTGTTCACTACATGCTAGGCAGTCAGCCTGTCATGCATTATTTTATTTAACACCACTGAGCTAAATGGCAGTGACTCTTTTTCAGATGGGGACACGAAAGCTCAAAGAGATTAAATACCACATCCAAAGTGCTATTGTAGGAACTTGAAGCCATACTTTAACTGCAGTTGCCAAGAAAAGGATGAGGCTGTTGAAGGCTCCATAAACCTTCTTACTTGCTCCTCTGTCCTATGGCATTGTGGGAAGTGCCGTGGCATGGGCGGTGATCTAACACCTGGCCCAGTGTCAGGCAAATCAGAAGGTTTACTGCAGAAGAGAATGAACAAGAGCCAGAGCAACACAGGTCTACAGAGAACCTGCTGGCTCCTGCCTCCTAAGGATAACAGGCAGAATTGATTTGGTAGGTAGTGTAGATCTCAGGAGTTACTGTCCTGACAGCCACTCTTCCTTCTGTCTCCATTGTAACCACATTTTTAAAAAACCTACATGTAGAGTGGAGACTTGTGATTTGACAGCTGTGGCAGACAGTGGGGTAGCAAGATAAAGAATTTCAAAATGGAACTGATGAGGGAATATGGTGTCTGTGGCTGAAACTCTTAGTAACTAACTGAAGAGTGATGGAGAGAGCTTCTGTTTTAGTTGCCCTCGTAGAGGACAGGTAATTGCCTCACTGTTTACATTTTTTTCTTTTCTTGGATAGTTTAAGAGCTTGCTCCCCATATTTGTGGAAGTTTGGGTGCTGGAAAGACACCACTGTTATAAGGACTTATAATGAAGCTGACACAGATTTGCCTCAGCATCTGGACAAACATTTGCATACGCTCACTGATCAGTAAAAACGTCAGGGTTCTGCTTCAGTGAGGCAAATGCACATCATACTGTGGTGGAAAGAAGCATAGGAAGTGACATAGTGAGAACTCAGGAGCTGGAGTCTGAGCTGCTTCCACCACCCTGCCTTGGATGTGGGGCTCTGGTTTACTCAGCAGCTTGTTATGCTTGACCTCGGCTCTGTACTGTGCAGTAGGGAGAAGAGTATCCCTTAGTGAATGGTTGAGGATTAAATGAGATGTGTAGCTGGGACCTTGATAGATGTCCAGATAACGTTGAACAAGAAAACTCAGGAGAGAAATCTTGGAGAAGGCTCTGAAGAAGGGCATGGGCGTCTCTTGTCTCATTAGACTATGGAAGACTACCATGGCCAGAAAGGCTACACCCACGACAGTGAAGGGTCTATTCTAGCTACGGAAGAACTTGTAGTAGAAAGCTGGGAGAGTAGTGACAAGGAATGTTTAAAAATGTATGCGGTGCTTCTTGGCAGTCTCCCACCTGAGAATAAATAACGCATTTTATTTTGTGTTGTTATAATTGCTTTTATTCTCCCTGTGATCCTGGATTTAGGATGAATGCTGAAATCAGTCTAGAAGTGTTTCCGTTTCTTTCCCGGAGTCTTTTCCATTGATGGAGCTTTCACATTTTAGCTCAGAGATGTTAAGTAACCAGCCCAAAACTCGAAGAAGCTTACAGTTAGCAGTGAACTGGGATTCAACTCCCAGAAACACATGTTTGGAAACCCATGCTTTTTTGTGTACAATTTTGCTTCATAAGATACCGAATTAAGAATTATAAGTCACACATTTCAATCTCCATTCTGATGAGTTTTGGAAATTTAGGCAATCAGATCACTTAAGTGATATGAGGCTCAGTAGACAGTTGTAAGATATAAATTGGTCTCCTTCCACCCAATTTACATCATTTTGAAGATAAAAAGAAAATATGTAAAAAAATGTTGGAATGGTACCCAGCAAAAAGACACTTGATAAGAACACTGGAGTCCCTGAAAAATGTCTTGCCTCTGGCATCATTGACAATGAAAATGGCTCGGGCAGAAAGTGGACACAAAGTCTCAGGGTGCAGATGCTCCATGATCAGCCAAGATGAAGTGAGATCCGAGCTCTACAGCTGGGTGGAGGGGAGAGAGAAGGGTACGCTGAGTGAGAATCGGGGTTCAGAACAGATGGGTGGATCAGGGTGAAAGCCTGATCCCAAAACGTGCGCTGAAGGCCGTGCGCATGCTCAGTGTGCTCTCTGTGGCTCTGTCTCCTTTTCTAAAGGCCGTGTTTGGGCAGTGATGCTCCAAACAATATATTGAGGTTTTTCCTCATTTTTAATTTTTATTGCCGCGCTGTGCGTGCTTGTGTGCGTGCGTGCGTGCGTGCGTGCGTGCGTGCGTGCGTGTGTGTGTGTGTGTGTGTGTGTGTGTGTGTGTGTCAGAAAGCCATTTTGGAGCATAATGGAGAGGATGATGGATGGCTCCTGCTTCTGTTCTCTTCCATCCTCCCTCTCCACTGTTCATTCTCCTCTTTGGCACTTTCTTTAGAGAGAGCAGATAAGCCCATGATCATTGCCTACTTTCTTCCCATCCCCCAGTTTCTCGTGTGGATTTATTTAGCACCACCTTTAAACCAGGATGACTGCATGTTGTGCAAACCTTTGCACAGTGTCTTCTCCGAAGTATTTTTGGTGTCTTTTGTTTTTTCACTGGATTTTGGTTGCTTAGGACATGGTGGTATTCTAGAAGCAATCTGGTATCGTAGCATTTCAGACGTAGCTTATGCATGCTGTATGTTAGTAAGCACTGTAATTTTTCATGCAATCATAAGAGGTAAGCCCAGCATTCCCTTTCTGTTGATGGAGAAAACACATGTGAGTACTTATGTACCTTTGTCAAAGTCCAGTAGCTGGAAGAATTGTCTGGTTGGATTCTGAGTTCATGGATGCGCCCTCCCAGTTCATACCCTGAGGAAGAAGGAGGCAGCTCAGAGCCTGCCTGCCTGGAGTTCAGCTTCTCCCCAGCTTTGTCTCCTTTCTTCAATTGTACTTGGGGAAAAATGGTCAAGCGGTTCTCCCCGAAGTTCTGGAAACTTTGGGTGTATGCAGCTTTCAGCTCTATGTAGACTCTAGATCTTTCTGTCTTCCGTGCCCTATGTTTCTGGTTGGCCTGCATACCATCTCTTTAAAAATGGGCCTTTGCGAAGACTACCCCCATTGATATCCAGGGGCCATTTCTGTGCTTTTAAAAACTGAAGACTTGAGCAAGCTTGTCACAGAAAAGGTGGTCAGAGCATTAGAAAGTTATTCATGAACATCGTTCCTCATTTCAAGGAAAACATCTGTGCCTACAAGAGTGCAGTGCCACAGCAAGGCTTTGCAACCAGTAGACGTGGGTTGTCCTCATTTTTACCCTTGTGACCTTGGTCCTGCCCTTCGAACTTGATGAGTATCAAGTTCTCCGAGGAGAGACAAAAACCCTTGGTTCAGAGTGAGCCAGCCTTAGGCAGCGAGAGATGCTATGCTTAGGTAAAACTCAGGCCTTTCCTATGTGCTGTGATGTATTCTCATACAGCAGACTATTCTTGAATCTCAAGGAAAATGGGATCTTCATTAACTGAAAGCCCTTGAGGCAATTTTTCCCATCTGAGACGTGGTGGCTTAATTATCATAAGTTGTTAATGCAGTTGCGGTGAGAAAGACTGACATTGATAACCATTTATTTTTGTCAACCTCTGGGCCAGTCACCTGATTCCATATTATCTCATCCTATGTTTTTGTTTAATTTATGAGACAGTTTGTCTCCATCTTACAGATGAGGAAGCTGTAGGTCAAAGGGGCTTAGTAAGGCTTCCCAGGGCTTCTAAGTGGCTATCTGTTCATGATGGCTTACACAAATGGTATCTCAGCAAGGAGTCTGGAGGTGACCCACCCTACAGGCAGGTTGATGGTCGAATGATGCCAGGACTGCTGTGTGGTGTCCTTTGGTATTTTTGTCATGGTTGGGATGTAGCTGTTCTCTCCATAGACACCATGTCCTTATTCAAGGAAGGGAAAATGTTAGGGGAGCGTAAGATTAGGAAGCTTCAGCCATCCTTATCCCACCATCCCAAATGATGTCAGTAACAGAGCCAGCCCTCGGAGGTGTCTAGTCTCTGTGATAGAGTGACAAGGAGACATGGAGGTGGGGATAGCATTGAAGGTATCTCTTTAAATAATGTCAATTAGGAATTCAACTAATATCGTTTTTGACTCAAAAGCCCAAACATCTCTGATTTCTCCTGTCTCGCCTCAAATGCTGCTCTGTGTCCTTGCTCTGGTCTCTTCAGATATCCTCCAGAACACAGCTTCCTGAATGCTTTCCACTCATGACCCCTTTTTGCCTGAGAAATTTTTATGTGACCCTAAGCATAAGAACATAGAAAATAAGTATGAAAATCAAACATTAACAATAGTAAATCACAAAGAAATTTATTTTAAAACAATAATTTGGTATGTGTATGATTTTCCAGGTGAAAGCAGATTTGAATGCTGATGAGATGGCTATTCATTTTTTTTTAACATAAAGAATTTTATTTTACATAAAGAATTAAATCTTGGCCTGAGTATTTGATGCTGCAGGACAGAGAGCCTCTCTAGTGTCTTCCAGATTTCCATGGTACTTTGAAGTCATAATTGTTAATACTACCAATAATTATCCCTTCACATTAACACATAGTGAAAAATGGCAGAAGTATATTGGAGGCCATTTCAGAAATGTTGGAAATGTTGCTCTAATCCCAATTCCAAACTCATTTAATGATTTTTTTCGTTTTTGTTTTTTAAATATGACTCAAGTCAGAAACTCAAATGGCAATTTAAAAAATCATTTTTACATGATACAATTTTAGGATATGCTAGTTTGATACTTGCACACTGAGGAATGATAGTCAAAGAGCATTAAGATCCCCCCCCATAATTACATTGTTTCAGTAAAAGCAGAGAACTTTGTATGTATAGTAAAAATACGAAGATTTATAACACACAGAAGTCTCCAATCTGGACTGGGTGTTTCAGGAAGAGTCTCCTGGTGGTTCATGGCATGAAGGCATACACAGTGAAAAGTGGGAAAGTTGTATGTTCAGAACAAAGGCTGTATGTGTGAGTTCCCTCAGTTCAACACATGTGAGCAATGCTGGAAATGCCTTGATTTCTTAAAGGTCTGATTGTGAAAGAATTTTCGGTCACTTCATGTTGAGAAACCTTTCACAGATTGGGTCTTGACCCAGGACTTAGGTACCTTGCCCTGGATCTAGATCTCCAGTTGTTGCCTGTGATTTTCTCAGTTAGAAGCTTGTTCTTTATTCTCTACATCTTTACTGTTAGGGATTCTTAGGACATGATTACAATAGATGGGGACTTGATTGAATGTCACAATGACTTGTATGTGTGTTCATTCATGTCTTCGTGTGCACACAGGCACTTAAAATCCAGACATCAAGCATGTGAATTACCCCACAGGATGTATTAACGTACATGGTCAAGAATAGCTTCATTCAAAATGTTAGTTGTGTATCCATGGAAAAGTATCTCTTTGACCCATGAACATGCTCAAAATCACATCCATATTAATGAATACAAGCAAACATGAAAGCTTCCCTGGTCCTCATTTTCCTACTTTGTTCTGACCTTACAGAGCAGTCTCAAATCATGGCTTTCAGTTCTTCTCTTGCTTTCTCCAGACTGTCAGAGTCAACAGATTTTCAAGTTGTTCTTGACCTTCTGAGGCACCATTGACCTTTTTAATGCAGGTCACAAAATTATGATGCAAGAGCAATCAGATGCATCACAAATTGATGACAGTGGGAATGGAGTGATTGGGACTATGATGGGGGGGATGCCATAGGAGTGGAAACATGTTGAATTTGGGTAAAGAGAGTTTTGTGGGATGGGCATCTAGATTACTACATTAGTTGTTTCATTTAATATCATCTGTGGAAAGAAGGTTGTTGAAGACGTGAGCATGATAAGACTCAGAGTGTACCATGGAAAGAGGGGGTAAAGGGGTCAGAGTGAAATGTTGAGTGCTATGCGTGCATCAGGAGAAGAACTTTAGGCTCAGTGGTCAAGAGCGGATCCTCAAGTGTAGAGGTTTCCAGGAAGAGCAGCAGGTACATGCAATCAAGGACAGAACCCTCAGTTCTGACTCAAGCATAGAACTTTGCATACTGGGGGTTAAGGACAGAGCCTTGGATATAGTGGGTCAAGGGCAGAGGCTTAACTGATGCTCAATTTTCGGGGTGGCTAGGACAGAAGAAGAGCATAACAGAAGTCAGAATTACTATGATGACAATAAGAGAAGAAGAGAAAGAAGGGAAGAGAGGGAGATTGGAAACCAAGAGGGAAAGGGTACTCAGAAGCAAACCCAAGAGAGACAGAGTACAGTCTTGAAGGAGGATAATTACCATTTGGGCAATCAACCCAGAGTGCTCTCTTCGCTCTAGCAATAATCAAGTTCTACTATCTCCACCTTCTTAGGAATCTCCAGTGGCACTGGCTTTCTCTTGCTTGTACAACATAGCAAGGCTCATCTAAAAGCCTTTAGAGACTCAAGTCTGATGGTGACAGTTTCACCTAGACTCTACCCTAGCTTCCAACAGCTTGCAATATGACATCCTCTTTGATCAGGGCCCAGGCTGCCTCACCATGATTTCTCTTAGTGTCCCTGTCCTTGAACAGCAATGTCAAGGCACACTAAATTATTTACAGCTCCCCGAATGGTCTTGGCTGGTTTACATCTCTGTGCCTTTGTCTATGCTTCTTCCACCCCTTGGAACATCCTCATCCTTGTCCCCCATAATCACCTATCTACTTTTCAGGAAGAGTCATCTTCCTCCTTAAGCAAATCCCCTTCTTACTCCCACCTTTAGAATTTTCCATTTTTCTCCTATGTGTTGATCAGTGTCCTATTTATGCTTCTTTGTGACTTGTTCACCTATTACCATTTTTTCTGTGCTGTACATGACTTGCTGTGGGATGTAGTAATTGTGTATTCCTAGCATAGTGTGACACATAGCAACGGTGACCTTTAAAAATTGACACTGAACTGTGTACTCTATATGCACACTTACCTTCAAATAGATAAGTCCATGTTCTAACTGCTAGAACCTATGAAGATGATTACATTAGTTACCTTCCTCATCAATGGGACAATGTATCTGGTGGAAAAAAGCTGAAACAGGGTAAGGTTTGTTTTGGCTCACACTTTAAAAACTGGCAGTCCATCATGTGGAGGAAAGCATGGCAGAGTACTGTGGTTCACTGTACGCGCCTGCCCTCGCCAGCAAGGAAGACGCGACTCTCCGGGTAGATCTTCTTCATGCGGTTTTAATCAGGATCCTTTAAACATGTTTCTTCTGGCCCACAAAACACAGAGAGAGAGAGAGAGAGAGAGAGAGAGAGAGAGAGAGAGAGAGAGAGAGAGAGAGAGAGCCAGCCGGGGGACCCCTGCACAGGCTTAAATACCCTTGAGCTAACCAACCCCAGCGAGTCACGTGGACCCTGCAGATTGGCTACTCTAATGCGGAAGCAGACAGGCTGAACAGACTTAACCAATTAAGGGCTTGTTTACCCAGAGAGCCTTCACCAGCGGAAAGGTGTAAGGCGGAAGCCAGCGCCACTTTAAGCGGCTCTCTACAGTTCACATCATGGTAGACCAAGAAGCTGATGATGGGATGCTGGTGCTACATTGTTTTCCTTTCTGTCCATGGTACCACCATACTGAAGGAATATCTTTTCCCCTCAGTTAATCCTCTCTGAACACATCTTCACAGACACACTGCCTCACCAGTCTCTTGGATGACTCAAGTTGACAATAGAAAGTATCCGTTGCCATGACCTAACATAGAGAAGGGTCTTTGCAAATATAGTAAAGGGTCTTGTGATGACATCATCTTTTATTATTTAGACAGACCCTGAATTAAGTGACAAATATCCTTTTAAGAGATGGAAGAGAAGATATAGACACAAAGATGCCTGTGTAAAGCGACACTGTGTGACACTGGGAATTTTTAAAAATATATTTCTCTGAGCCTTAGTTTCCTAAACTGTAAGATAAAGATTCAAGAAGACTCTGATCCATATAGCATTGAATAAGATCTTCAAAGTGGAGCGTTCAGGGAGATGGCTCTGTTGGCTGGGTGCTTGTCTTCCAAACACGAACATCTGAATGTGGATTCCCAGCACTCATGTAAAACCTGGACATAGAAGAATGCATCTGCCTCTCTAGCTCTGGGGAGGGCGAGATGGGCAGATCCCGGAAGCTCCTTGTCAGACAGCCTGGCTGAAGTGATAAGCTTCAGGTTGAGTGAGAGACACTGTTTCAAAACAATGCAAAGAATAATTAAGGAGGACACTCACTGTCTTTCTCTAGCCTGTCACATATGCATTCACAGATACACACAACATACACACAGTGATTAAGAAGTATCTGTCAAATAATGGTTAATAAGATAAAGAATAAACCATCAACAGTATGATTAGAGCTCACCTCACCCTGTGGTGATTGGGTGTGCACTTTGGGAACTCTGCCTGAAGGCTGTGTTCTCAATTCCTGGGTCTCCCAGGCCAGGCTCAATGCTAACAAGGTGTAATGTCTATGATCTCCTTAGCTGTTCTCCTGTCCAGTCTCCTCGGTAGAAACACATAAGAGGGGTTTGTCCTTTAGGCATTGCTTCTCTTCTTGTAGTATTATTATTATCACTGTTATTGTTATTATTATTAATTTGTTTTCCTGCTTTCCATTCTCATGTGTGTGTGTGTGTGTGTGTGTGTGTGTGTGTGTGTGTGTGTGTATGAGCACTCAAGTGCATGTGCATGTGTGCGTGTGTATGCGTGTGTTCAAGTACAGTTGTTGACATCTTTCTACTTTCCAGATGGGGCATCTCACTGGCAGCTGTCTTTTTGCCCCTTGTCCTGGTATCTCGGGGTGCTTTTCTTCTGTATAAATTATCTTTTTTTTTTTTTTTTACCACTGTGACCAAAATACCTGACAACTCCAAGTTAAGAATAGGTAGACTTTGTCTTAGCTCAGTTTCAGAGGTGTCAGTTCATTCACACCGCGGCAGATAAGAAGCAGAGGGGAAGCCATGACAGGAAGTACCCAGGGCAAAATGCAGCCACCACTTCCTGTAACCAAGTCTATCTTCCACAGATCTACCTCCTCCTCTACTTAATGCTTGAACCCATGGGTGGAGTAACTCAGTTTCTAGCTCAGGGTCCTTATGATCTATCTTTGGAAATGCCCTCACAGATGCAGAGACATGATCTACTAATTTCCTATGTGCTTTCCAAGCCAGTCAGGATCAACATCACATCTCTACTGCTAAGTCAAAACTTTCAAAACGTCTTTTCCCTTTACTCCTTTCCACTGCATGCTTTTTATAGTCACTGTTATGACTATATCTAATTGCTGTCCTTTTATATTATCTCTCTATTCTGGTTGAAGCCTTCAAGTTTTGTAAGGACAGGGACTATGTCCTTTTCCTCCATGCATTCCCAGAACCTAACTTACATTTAGCATATTGTAAGGCCTTCATACCTATTTAATAGATGCATGTGTGAGTCAATTATTTTAGGGCAGCAGATGTAAGTTGCAATTAAGGGCAAAGTGTTTTAAATCAAAGTGAAAATGAATAATAGGATTAATCTCTCTAGTTACTGGCAAAGCTATTCGTTCCTTATCTCTCTCTAGGCTGCTGGGTCTGCCCCTCCTTCACATCTAGCCAGTTACCCGCCATCAGCTTGCTACTCAGACCTAGAGTTAGTTATGCATCTCCACTTTATTTCTAACACACGTGTTCAAATGGGGTGACTCAGGGTAGGAGCTCCGTGAGAGGCAGTGGAGTAAATGTTTCATCCAACAAAGCACTTGAGTCCAGTCAGCCTTGGTTTTATTAGTACACATTCAAAGGAGGAAGCAGAACTTTTTTTTAAATTTTGAAAGATGAACATAGGTAGTTTCTATGATATGCTAAATTGTCTAGCAATCACCTGACTTCATTTCATCCAGATGATGACATTTCCTAGGGTATTAGCCAAGATTTAGGAACGTCATTTAGGGAAAATGTTCTTTCTCTTCATTTATTCTCCATGGAAAAGGAAAAAGAATGATACAGTCTCTCCTACTGAAAGTCCCTGGAGATAGAGTCTGGAAGAAACAAAAATTCTTGAATTGGCTTGATTGACCATTAACAAATACTCCATTAAATGGTATTTTTTTTCAAAATGGGAGTTGCTATTATTTGCATATGACTTTCTCTTCAAAAGGCTCATTTACTAAGGGTTTGGTGGCCAACTGATAGGCTGTTTGTAAGTGACTAGATCCTGAGGGTTTTGAGGTAAGCTGTGGATTAATCCTTTGACAGATTCAAATTGAATTGAACATTGGGAAGGGTTGGACGGAAGTTGGAGGTCTAGATGAAGGAAGAGGCTACTTGCATCATGTCTTTCTGGGGCACATCGTGTCCCTGTGTTTTCTGTCTGTTTTCCCATGTTTCCTAGCTGACAGGAGGTGCACAACTTTCTCTCTTACACACGTTCTGCCTCAGAGCAAGCAAACTACAATCAAGCTGGTCTACTTTAGATACAACTTCTGATGCCATGAACCCAAATAAAATTTCTCTCCGTTACATTATTTTCTTGGGTATTTTGTTATGGTGAGAGAATTCTGATTAAAGCAGTGGTAAATGTTTTAATGAATTAGCTGAAAGGCTTTTGGTGGGCTATTTTTGTTAGACTTATCATGGAAGATCCCAAAGGAATGTACTATGTGTGAAGATGTCAGGGGTGGTATTTTGTCAGAGAGACGAGCAGGTGTGAGGGCCTTGATGTGGGAATATGTTCTTTTATTTTTGCTTTTGTTGGGTTTTGATGGGTTGCAGAAGAGACTTAGATTGACAGGGTCCTCTAGGGCTAGATCTTATAGGACTAGAGAACCCTAGCATATAGTTGCATATATTTGTATGTATCCTAGGTGTGAGGAGAGTGTGCTAAGATAGTGTCCTTGCAGATGCAGTTAGCGTGGTGTGGTAGGTTAGAGCCAATTTGAGTTTGGGCTCTAGCTTTCCTAGGCTAGGTGATGTCTTGCTGTGTGTGACTTCTCTGCTTGGATTTTCTTACCCCTAATGGGACTCAATACTACTTTGTCCCCAGATTCCTTTCATCTCCACACACTATGCTCTTGACCTGTCTGGGGTCCCTCTTTGGATCTTTCTGCCTTGAATCCTGACTCCCTCTGAAGTGTAAATAACCTTTACTAATTACTTTTTACTCATTACTTTGCCAGACACACACCTGAAAGAGTAAATATCTGGTATTCTTTCTAGCTGAATTGAAGTCTGAATTTTTCAAATCAGGCACCTTCTTCTTTTGATATTTCTACAGGTTACATAGTTTTTGCTTTGTTCACAAAATTTGTTCATAAACTTGAAGACATGGCCAAATGTGCATAGACAGCTAGAAGCATGCTGCTAGACTTTGTTCTCCCTAAATGGTTCCAAATGGTTAAGGCTGTCCTTTGGCAGCTCCCAGATTTGTGTCTACCTATTTGCAGCCTAGTGTCATTTCCTTTCTTTCTAAATGGAATGATGGCCATCAGAAGAGTTCCACCAGGAATGCTGCATCCAGGGTGACTTTTTTTCTTAAACAAATGTTGACGACATCAAGTATGGAAGACAGAGCAATGGTTTAGTCAGCCCAGATAGCCTGCCTTGAAGAGAAGGTTCCTGGCATACCCCCAAGTCCTCATGGCCTGTCACCGTGTGTCTTGGATGCATTCTGTTGTCTTGGCAACATGTTCTCTAGAGTCATAGGGAGCAGCAGCCTTTAACCTTTCAGTATCATGTTGCCAGGACAACAGACTTCATGGGAAGCCAGGCTCACTGTCACAGTATGCTGCTGCCTCCCACCCCTCCCTCCTACCCTGACTGCCTACTCTTTTTTCCAGTGCCTTCCATCTGTAGCCCTCCACTTCTGCTTCCACACATCTGCCGGCTGCATATTCTCTCCAGCTCCTGTCACTCCCCACTCACTGTTCAGTCTTATACCATTCCCAGGCTTTCACTGAAGCAGAGACTAACACCTCTCAGAAACTAAGACTACATGGCTTCATTGGCTAAGGGGACTGGGGGAATTAAAATGAAGGCGTTAAAAATACAGCAAGAAAAGAAGAAAGGGGTTTCACATAGTGTATATAATTTGGTTTGGGTCATGGTAGAGATTCTTTTTTTTTAACTGCTCTAAAATTGTTTTATTACTTTTTTTTATGGAATGGAAGGTAGGTTCCCCCCACCACTACCACCAGTGTATGATCTGATTACTGTTTTCTCTCCTCCTCTTCCCAGTTCCTTTCCACTGCCCCTCCCACCTGGACCCACACCCTTTCTGTTTCTCCTTAGAAAAGAAACAGATGTTTAAGGTGTAATAATAAAATAAAATACTATAAAACAAACCAAGGCAAGAGAAGGGGCCAAAGAAAAATGACAACACACTCACACTGATGCAGAGATCCACATGTTCGCACACGGAATAGTCCCATAAAAACACAAAGCCGGAAGCCACCAATTATACACAAAGAACCTATAAAGCAGAGCAACAAACACACAGAGCACCCCGACTTAACATTAAGAGTCACGGAACTTCCAAAGAAGCTGTTGAGCTCAGTTGGTGTTGGCCATCTATTGGTGAGCATGGATCCTACTCTTAAGTGGGGTTTATTTCCCCAGGGAGACTTCCTGGGAGAACACTAACTTGCCGTTTGCAAGTGGCTATCCATTGGAGAGAGCTTCCGGGTTAAGGATGGGGGCTTGAGCCCCTCCTCTCAGCTTCAGGACCCATCTGCTGCAAACCCATGCAGGCCCTGCACAGGCTGCCTCAGTCTCTGCATTCATATGTGATGCACTGTGCTGTGTCTTGAAGGCTTTGTTTTCTTGGTGTCCTCTATCTCCTCTGGCGTTTACACATTTCAGCAGAGCTGCCAAAGACCTGAGGGGTGGGATTTCCAGGGTCTCTCACTCTCGGCATATAGTCTGGCTGTGGGTCTCTTTACTAGTATCTACATGCTGCAGGAGGGCGTTTCTCTATGTAGCGGGCCCTGCACCTGCTGCCTCAGTCACTCTGGACATGGATCTAGCTGTCAAAAAAGGAGAGAATTCAAAGGGAAGAGCAGGGTTGAGGCAGAGGCAGGAAGCAGAAGGTAGTTGGAGGGGAAAGGAAACGGAGGGCACAGTCTCTTGGGCCTGGGCCAGTGGGGGCCTGCATGGGGGCTCTCATTCCCTCCAGGGTCTTCAACTGCAGGAGTAGACTTCAGACTGCAAAACCTCCAGCTATGGGCACTTCCAACAGACCCTGGAAGTGTCTTTGACTTTTGGATTAGTTATGGAGTTGGGAGATTTTTTTTCCAGCCACGGTTGTGTTAGGAGAAAATGGACTCAAATAGGCATCAGCTGAACATCCATGCTTGCATCTTCCAGAGGAGATGTAGAGAAAGACATGAAGTGTCTTTACCCCAGCATTCAAAAATGGCGTTAGGTCATGGCTTATAGGCTACACACTTCCCACTCTTGAGAGGCCCTAGAGAGTCATCTAGAACTACCGTTGTGTTGTTCTAGACATTCCTGCCAGTTGTTAGAGATGCTACCCAGAGGTACTTCCTCTGGCCTCTTCCATCAGCACCTGTCTCTTTGCTAGGTTTTCAGGACACACTCTGCTTTCTTGTTTCTCTGATGATTTGAGGTCTGTTTATGGATAAGAGTGTTATTCGGGTGTGAAAAAGAATTCTGTGTCAAGGGGGTGGGCCAGCTATCTGGATGTGCTTGGGGAATACAGGCGAAAGGGAAATTTATCAGGCAGTGTGAGAGTGTGAGGGCCCTTTTCAAGGGAAAGAGGTCTATTTCCTCCCCCTGATTGGGACAAGAAAGAAGACACAAGGCTCACTCAGTATGTATTTGTTCATAATGATAGATCCCTTGCACACAGGAACAGGCCATATGCTTTTGGACAGGAGCCTACATTGCAAGGTGGGACGGATGAGTGAGATGTGTTTTTGCGTGTGTGTTCTTTTCATCTCAAACATCTGTGGTCCTATGAATAATTCTCTTCCCCCTGGCCCCAGGCTGGCTGCGTGCCTGGAGTCTCTGCCAGAGCCTACCCCCTAGCGCCTTCGGAATGGAGATATCAGAGGGTCCACTGCTCGGGAGGGATGGTTCTGGATGCCAGCCTGGTTCTGAGAATAGAGAAGGACTGTATCCTCAATCAGAGCCTGGGGTGGCAGGGTTCAGGTAAGAAGTTATGAGTGCAGTGATTCTCAGGACAGGAAAGGCTCAAGGGAACTGACCATTCAGAGCATGTGCAGATGCCCAACAGCAGTGACATCAGCAGGTCCTGCCATTGCCATGCAGAGCTGTGGCTGGGGCACAGGGCAAGCAGCAGGGCTCACTACAGGTTTCTGTGTGCAGTAGAGAGAGGGATGATCTGTCCCGTTTCTCACCCTGCTTGCCTGCAGCGGTGCTTTCCCACAGAAGGCTAACCTGAGTATGTCGGATGGTGTGGAGAGGCAAGACTACTCTTCTGGCCCTAGTCCCTGCTCGCTGCTCTCTGGGATTACAGTGGCAGCTGTATGTTACCATTAAAAGCCATGTGGTTCTCTCTTTAGAGTCTGCAGTTTGGGGGGAGCAACATGTGATGACACTGAGCGGGCTCTGGTGTGACAGCAGTTCCTCCTGAGGGGACCGCATCAGCCTGGTAGTAATGAGCCTGGGAGGCAGAGAGGGTTTAAGGACACAGTGGAGATCTGTGGGTACTGTACTGGAAAGACCCTTTCTTTCCTGTTGATGTCGCCCCTCTTGTGCTCTGCTTGACCCAAGAGACCTGCCCAGGCACTACTGTGGGGCCCAGAGAGTGGAGGAGTCACCATCATCCACAGCTACCTCCTTGACTTGGAGGGAATAGCATCAAGGTGTTAATGGGATTCTTCCAGAGGGTCCTGAAAGTTCAAGCAGCACCTGCCATTCAGACAGATGGATGTTTAGCCCTGGGAGAGATGCAATTGTAACGGAGTGGATTCTTCATCTGCTTTTCAAACTAGATTGTATTTCCCCTTTCATTTTTGGCAACTGCCACCACCCTTTTAATGGAGCGCTTGCTCTGCCTCTTGGTTGGCCTACTACCTTCCTTCCTAGCCCACTGATAGGGCTTCCCTATAGAGCACCGTGCAATTCAGTCCCAGCTCTGTTCTCCAGGTAGCCCCACAGTTTTCACCTGATGGGTCTCTGTCTTACACTAAGCTCACGCTTATTGACTGACTCCTTGCCAGGGTCTAAATAAATAGGTGCAGTAACTGGGTACCTTCTCCATGGCTATTTCTAGCCTGACTCATTGAAAGCCATAAATAACAGTGGGATTTCAGATACCTTATGGGCTCACTAGGGAGCTAAGTATTTAGAACAGAAGATATTTTCTTGAGAGCTGCAAATTGCCTGACTACAACTCCCACTCTGCTCACCGGGCCTCTTTGCAAGGATGGGTCAGTTATCTGTGTCCAAGGAGGGAACAATTCCTACTGGGAACCTTGCGATAGCAGTAGCTCTGCCTAGGCAACTGGGTTCCCGGGGCTCCTTCAGGGAGGTGAGCTTGAGAGAAACAGGAGTGAAACCCAGGATGCTGAGTTGATTTGAGGTTGCTTTGACTTCCATCTTATAGAGACGTCATCAATGCCACGTTCTGCAGACTGCCCCAGTGTGCCTTCCGGCGTCTCATAGACTAGGCTCTTGGCCTGTCGGATGTGGTCCTCCTCTTTTTTTAATATTACAGTCCCTTTTCTCTGCCCTCCTTCCTCTCCTTACTCAGCCACCTGCTTCGCACCCTCCGTCTCATTTCTGGTTCATGTCTCTGTGTCCTTCGCTCACCTTGCTTCTCTCTGTCTCCCGTGACCCACTCTTCTATATGACATACTCTATGTGGTGCACACAGCCATCTCCATGCTTCATTTTGTCAGTAGCCACGTCCCTCAATGGCCTACCTTTGGACCTGGCATAGTTAAAAGTTCCCAGGTGGTCTGTTCTTGCCTGCCGGAGCTGTCACACATTAAGTTTAGAGTCTGTAGCAAGTTGATTGCATTGGTTAGGACTTGGTATTTAATGAGGCCATCCAAGGGCATATGTCTTCTCTCTATAGGATCCTATTAACTCTCCTCTGTGCCACGACATAGGTGAGTTCCAGCAGCCACATTTATGCTCATAAGTCAGTCACAGTGGGTGCCTGGGTCATGCTGATTTTTGATAAGTGATATCAATAATTGATTGCACAGATACCTAGCTAACTTTTATGTTGAGATCCTTGCAGACATATCTTGTAATCCTAAATCTGAGAAGAGCTCATGCTCACTCAATACAGTGGATGAAATTTAGTCCCAGACATATGGGCTCAGACTTTAGCTACTTTTTCTAATTGATTCCTTTTTTGAGGAGATGGGAGAATCGGGAGAAATGGGGTCTCATATAGCTTAGGATGACCTCGGACTCAAGAACAACCTCAAATTCCCAAACTCTGCCATCTCTGCCTCCCGAGATCTGGAATTACAGGTGTGCAGCGCCATACCTGTGTGTTTCTAGTTAGTTTTGGAACCTTCACTTACTTAAGCTCTCTGGGCCTCAGTTTCCTTAGCCGCGCAGTAAGGGAAACAGAACTGCAGTGTTCAGCCACCTCCAGCCTTGACTGCCTGCATCTCCCGCTCCCCTCTCTTGTTCCCAAGTCTACTTGGCAAATTTCCCCAACTTCGCTGCTCTCTCAGTACTTTAAATTAGTGTTTCTAGGAATCCTCCTTCTTATGTCTCAGCTTTATGCTGGTTCTTTCCCCCTTCCTTAGCTCATTCCTCACTGCCAGTGCCATTTTTTTCCCTTCATCATTTTGTTTCCATTATTGAATTTAACGTCCCTTGCAATTATGTTTCCTGATGCACCCCCTCCCCCACCCACATCATCTACTATTTCTGGACCTTTTGTAGCTTCTGGGAGAATGCATGAGTTTTAATTATTTATAAGTGTGAGAGAATAATTAAATACATGATTTAATTACTTTTCGCATAGATATTAGCGCCAGTGCCTGGGGTAGATGATAGAGAAACTGAGACGTATCAGCAGGTACTCTGGACATGAGGAACGGCTGACTTGATGTTGGAAAGAGTGTAAAAGAGACCTTGGAATCCATCTGCCGGGCAACTGGAAAACAATAGTCCATCGTACTTAGCTAGGATTAAATTTTTAAAAGGATGTGATTGTTACCAATATTTAAAATGAAGGAAGAAGAGGCAGGCTCATTACTATTTATTTAAAAAAATAATGTATGTTGAGGTTGGAGACATGCCCAGTAGGTGAGAGGACTTGCGGTGCAAACTTGAGGATCTGAGTTTAGGCCCCCAGCCCCCATATAATAAAGCTGGAATGGTCATGGGGGCCTCAAACCTCAGCACTGTTGGAGTGAGAGAGTGGGAGGACATTGGGCCAGCCGACCTAGCTAGAAATACAAGATATGGGGTCAATGAGAGACACCAACTCAAGGAAGAAAAGCTGGAGAGTGGCTGAGCGAACGTCTCCTGGTCTTCTGAGTGTGTGTGCTTGCACACACAGCTGCACCTATGCCATACACACACATACACACTACTACCACCACCACCACCATGAACACAGATGCACATACACACAGATAAGGAACTAAACTGTGGGCATCTATGCAGTGTAGTAAAACAGTTACTAATTGTTTGTGCTAGCTTTTGATGGACTTGATTCTCTTCTGAGTTGCTCCCTCTGGCTGAATGGGGGTGGCCATTTAGAGGCAGTAGAAATCACAGGCAAAGAGTCTAAGCTGACCTACCAAGCCAGGATTTCTTGCTTCCTAATTACCCATGGCACCGTGGCTCCCTGCCTCTGGGAAAGTCTCCTCACCACTCTTAGGCCTCCTTGTTTTAATCTGAAAATTAAGGCTTTGCGGTTTGTAATCCATTCAAGCTGATGCTGATACACTATCTAAAATCGCATGATGCTGATTGAAGGGAAAGTGACAGAGGCTACAGAGGAAGTCACTTAAAGAGATGAAGTCACAGAAAATGGATTAGAATCAGACAAAGCAAATGGAGATCTGTGGTACCATGGGGAGCTGTGTGGTCAGATTCTGAGGTTTTGGCTTATGGCCTCACTGGCACGTGTCAGAGGAAGTAAAGCCGACTCCCGGGAGGATGCTCTATTTCTCCGACTCCCGGGAGGATGCTCTATTTCCATTCCGAATCCAGGCCACTTCTCATGTCCAACATGACGTCTGAATGGCATGTTACCTTGCTGGCTTGTGCCTGGACAGAGTGAGTGTGATGCTCTTATTTCACCGTTGAGGATGCTGAGCCAAGAAAAGACGAAGTGACCTTGCCTCGGATCTCTCCTGGAGTCGGCTTGGCTTTCTAGACTACCAGCTCAGGCTCCGCTAGGGCTTCACCCCCACAAGCTACCACTCCTCTCTACTTGCTCAAACTCCAGCAGATGGTAGTTATGATGAATGTCTTCTTTTCTCCTTCCTACCTACAGCCGAGGATAAAAATGTAGAGGAGCCAGGCCTGGCGTGCGGGAACCAGGGCATTTTAGTGTGTCCTGAGGTGACTGTATAGGATAAACATGCCAGATAATGATAAAGTTTTACTCAGTATATTTTGGGTCTATATTGAATAGAAAAAAAACCCTACATATCAGGAGTTGCATGGAGTTATGATACTCATAAGCAGACAGATGGAAAGTGAATTTGGATAAAACCGATTGTTTAGCAGACTCTTCAGCAATCAAAGGAATCCCCGTCCCCAGGGTCTATGGTTCCGTCTACGTTTTGCAGGCCATAAATTGCACTACTCATTTCTCCGAGGAGACTGTGGTGGCTTGAATGTGGAATGCCCCCCTAAAGGCTCCTGTCTGAATACTCGGATCCCGTTTATGAAGGTTGTGAGCCTTGAAGCTCTCTAATCCAGCCCTACTTCCTGCCCACCCTGGGCTTCCCGAATGCAGAAGCAATATGAGTAGCCATCTCTGGTTTCCGCTGCACTGCAATCTGTGCCATAGTGACTGTGTCCCCCTGGCACCGTGAGCCAAAATAAGCCCTTTCTCCTTTAACCTACCTTTGTCGAGAATTTTATCGCTGCACAAGAAAAGTGACTAATCTACGCGCTCTTCCCCTCCACGTGCGGACAGTTCCTCTCACTGAACCACTCGGAAAAGAAGGCTCATGAATTGACTGAAAGGTATGCACAGCACATGGATTGTGCTGCCAGAGCAGTGTGGAAGGAACTACTTGTGGACAGAGATCGAGGTTTCAAAAGACACCACGAGCACATTACATGATGCTTTATAGTTTTCAAAGGGTAGGTGTAGGCTTCATCTTAATTTAGTTCTCCCTAGTTGTGCCAAGTGGAACCAGAACCTGCAGTCATCTGGGTCAGAGTTCGTCCCCATCATCCGCTACAGTGCCAAGAAGTCAAATGAAGTAACCATAGATGGAGAGTTTCTATCCTCGAGGGATAGAACTGAGATCTGGTTCTTCTGGTCCTTTCTTTAATGCCACACTGAAGAGTGTTTAAATAAAAGGGTTTCAGGTGCCCACAGGAGTGTCACACAGGAAGGATGCTGGCGGTTTGGCTAAAGAAATTCCTGATTGACATTTGCTCATGAGCTTTTGGCTAGGGGAAAGAGAAAAGCAAGAAGTTACTGAAGGAAAGCAAAACAAACTAAACTTTGTATGCATGGGCTTTACATTTGTTTGTTTGTTTTGAAATAAGGTTTCTCTGTGCAGCCCTGTCTCCCTTAGAACATGCTCTGTAGACCAGGTTGACCTCGAACTCAACGATCCACCTACCTTTGCCTCCCGAGTGCTAGGATTAAAGGTATACACTGCATGGCCAGTTGTGGGGGCTACATTCTTAAGAGCTAAGACATATTGGAAAGTTTGGGCAAAAATATTGGATGGGAATTCATGGGCAAAGGCCCACACAGACCATGCAAACCAAGGATGGCAAATCAATTCCATACCTCTTTACCTATGTTGTCTTTTCTTGGGGGGCGGGGCAAAAAAGAGCCATCCAGAAAGCTTTTTTTCCAGGGTACACTTAAACTTTTTCAGAACAAAGCCCATACTGGCCTGGGACATTTTGCCTTCATTAACACTTCATTTAGCTTTGACAAATATGCACTCTTAGCCAGATCCTGGCAAGGGACCCTTACTGAGGTGATAATGAGGAGAAAATGTACTAGGTTTTTGGCCTATTCCAGAGTTGTTGAATGTAGGCTAAAATATATTTTGATAACACTGGCTTTGAAGTGGGTATTAAGCATCACTTTACACAGGGTGGTGTAAATAGAATGCGAAGGCAGAAACAGAAAGGGGTGCTCTCGCCAGTGTAACATGGCACGTTTCAGAGCATGTCTGTGATTTGTTGCAAACAAATTATAAATATCTGATGTGCGTTGGACTCTGCAAAGATGGTATTTTGATAGATATGCAACTTGTACCTGCTCATCTTGATAAGCACTCCTTAAAAAACCATGCCTGACAAGTTTTTCATGGCTACTTGGATCCTGACACTTTTTTGTACTGACAGTTTTCTGGCTATTTAATATGTAGCTATGACCACATGTTCTTGGAATTAAACAATGCCACGTTCTCTCCAGTGTTCCCAAATGTCCTGCCACCTGGATTTAATATACTATGATGCCTGAAGGGACAGAAACAAGCAAACATGCATCTATTCTTTACTTTGAGGAAGCTTTTAAAACTATCTCAAATGGAGAGACCTCACCCCCTCCCCATAGAAGAAGTTTGTGTAGACACAGCTGGCTGAAGAATCATATTTGTAGTAACCAGCAATCAGTGCCACCATGGAATTTGAAAGTGTGTGTGTGTGTGTGTGTGTGTGTGTGTGTGTGTGTGTGTGTTAGCCTTGTGCACTATTGCATGTGGAGCCTGCACAATAAAATGGGTGATATAATGGAATTTATAAGCTGTTATTCCTTGGTGCGTGATTGGCACTGAAGATTTTTAATGCTCGTATTAGAATAACAGCAAAGAAGTTTTTTTTTAAAGGGTAAATTTACCACCCCAACCTTCTCATAATTAGCCAATCAGAAGAGCAGTGGAAAAGGAAGACGGGGGCCTGTAGAACACCCACAGTATGCCAGCACTTTGGTCAACTCAGCTTCTTCTGTTCACACATTCTGGATAGAAACTCATCACTTCTTTTTAAAAATAATAAATTTTTATTTAAATTAGAAACAATGTTATTTTATATACCAATCCCAGTTCCCTCTCCCTCACATTCTCCCATGCCTTCCACCAACCCCTCATCCCACCCCTAATCCACTCCCCAGAGAGAGTGAGGCCTCCCATGGGGGATCATCAAAGTCTATTGCATCATTTGGGGTAGGACCTAAGCCCTCCCCCATGTGTCTAGGCTGAGAGAGTATCCCTTCATAGGGGATGGGTTCCAAAAGCTCATTCATGCACTAGGGATAAATACTGGTTCTACTGCCAGAGGCTTCATAGACTATTCAGGCCCCCACAACTGACACTCATGTTCAGGGGGCCTTGTTTGGTCCTATGCTGGTTCCCCAGGTGTCAGACTGTGGTCCATGAGCTTCCACTAGCTCAGGTCAGCTATTTCTGTGGGTTTTCCTAACATTGTCTTGACTCCTTTGCTCACCACTCCTCCCTCTTTACAACTGGATTCCAGGAGTTCAGCTCAGTGCTTGGCTGTGAATCTATGAAGGCATTTAGGGGGAAGGCATTTAAGGTAGCCTCTCCACTATTCCTTAGATTGTTAGTTGGGGTCATCCTTGTAGATTCCTGGACATTTCCCTAGTGCCAGATTTCTCTTTAAACTATAATGGCTCCCTCTATTAAGGTATCACTTTTCTTGCTCTCCTTCTCTATTCTTCCCCAACTTGATCTTTGAATGGGAAAAGATCTTTACCAACCCTACAACTGAAAGAGGGCTGATTCCCAAAATATACAGAGAACTCAAGAAGCTAGTCACAAAAACACCAAATATAATCCAATTAAAAAGTGGGGTACAGAACTAAATATAGAATTCTCATTAGAGGAATCAAAAATGGCTGAAAGACACTTAAGAAATTGCTCAACATCCTTAGACATCAGGGAAAAGAAAAATCTAAACAACTCTGAGATACCATCTTACACCTGTCAAAATGGTTAAAATCAAAAACACTCGTTACAGCATATGCCGTAGAGGATGTGGAGAAAGGGGAACACTCCTCCATTGCTGGTGGGAGTGCAAACTTGGAAATCAGTATAGTGGTTTCTCAGGAAAATGGCAATCAGTCTACCTCAAGATCCAACAATTCCACTCTTAGGCATATGCCCAAAGGATGCACATTCATATAAGGACATCTGTTCAACTATGTTCATAGCAGCATTATTTGTAATAGTCAGAACCTGGAAGCAACCTAGATGCCCCTCAATCAAAATGGATAAAGAACATGTGGTACATTTACACAATGGAGTACTACTTAGTGGAAAAATAATGAAATCCTGAAATCTGCAGGCAAATGGATGGAACTAGAAGAAATAATCCTGAATGAGGTAACCCAGACACAAAAAGACAATCATGGTATGTACCCACTCATAAGTGGGTATTAGACATAGAGTAAAGGAGAACCAGCCTACAATCATCCACAACCCCAGAGACAGTGGGAAACGAGAAGGACCCTAAAAGTGACATACGCCAACACCTAGAGAAGGAGAAAGGGACAAGATCTCCTGAGCAAATTGGGAGCATGGGAGGGGGAATGAAGAGGGAGGTAAGGGAAGGAGGAGGGGAGAAGGGGGGGAGGAGAACATGAGGGATTAGGAAACTCATCACTTTTTATCTTCTTTCTCTAATGAATGTAGATGTCATCTTTCTTTTCAGCCTCATTTTCATAAAAGTGTCAATATTTTGATAATATTATCAAATTATCTTATAATTAACTCCTGGGAAAGTGGCCTGAGATTAATCCACTTATTCAGTAAATATAATTGTGTGTCCATTAAGTGTACCATTACACATGGTACAAATTACTAGTGATGTTAGAGACAGACGAACAAAAGTAGGCTTGGAATGAGGGTTAATGTGCAGGGGGCTAGACTGAAGGAGGAGAGGGTACAGAAGTCGAATGAGGAAGTCCAAGTTTGAGAATCTCAGGTTCAAAGGCCCCCATTTAACATTGGCCATAGTGATGGGCAAATGGCAGGTGTGGTCACCTCGGGCAGCTCAGAGCTCTAAGAAGAAAGCCTATCCAGACATCTGGTGAGGCTGACAGCACACTGGTGTGGATTGAGTGTGAGACATGGCAGCAGAGAATTAAAACCAAATGTCCGGTGTCACACAGTAAACATCTCAGGAGATTTAGTTCAAACATCCCCGGGATAGGGGTTGCACGTTGGAGGTGAATTTGCAAAGTCTTACCCCTTCTCCTGTCAAAGTTGCTCAACCACCAGCTGTGACTGCTGTCACCCCATCTCATTGCTTTTCCGTGGGAAGTGCTTCAGACTTGGTTGGGGTGGGGGAGCTTTGCTGCCTGTGGGCTACAGACCAAAATTCCCTGGCCTCCCAGTTCCCAAATTACGTATTTTATTATGGCGGCTGGAGAATCATTCATCTTCATGTTGTCCACTAGAGGTTTAAAAGATTTCCTCCACCACACTGTGCCTTCCTTAACTAAAGGATATTGAAAGTCGACTCCCAACAAGGAAGAGCACGGTATTCGGAATAAAGGATAGTCCGTTAAATTGAATACATCTCACTGTACCAACAACAAGCTCTACTGTCCTTATTGTTTTCCTATCTCCACAGGCCAATGGTAACTTTATCAGGGCTTGTCATTGATTCATTGCCCTGGGTTTGGGAAGCACTGCCATAGATATTATGGCCAGAGGCAGCGTTTCTGTGCAAATTACTTCTAAAGGGTGCTGCTCCAGATGTGGCCCCTGAACCAAGGAGGCTGTGCACATCGCCTGTTTCTGTGGCAGAAATAACAGTGTGACAGAGAGTGTTGCACTGGGGTTCTATGGTATATCATAATCTCCTTCAGTGACAACCTGATGAGGCACGAGAAAAAGGGGGATGTGATCGATGTACTGTTTCGGCTCTCGACAGCCTTTAATGTCTGCTGGCCATGACACATTCATCAATAATCTGAGAGAAGAAAAGCTCCACACCACTTCCTGGTGGGAAGGTGATTTTAAGGTTTCGCGCAAAGGGAAGAAAGCTCATGTGAGAATTAGAAAGGCCGAGTGAGATTGCTGGCTTTGGGGCAGCTAACGGAGCAATTTTGAGCAAGTTTTGTCATTTATTGGGCCTCAGTTTCCTCATCTGTAACAGGAGAGTGGCATCCCCTAGAGCCGATCTAATTACCCTCAGGATTAAACAGTAGCTTTGCATTCACCCACAAGCAGGCTGCTTAGGCTAAGAAAGGCTGTGCATTTCGTTGCTTTGAGTTAATATTGTAACAGCTCATTGATGTACAGTTATCTCACATTGCCTATTTATAAAAAGAGGAAAACTATGATTACTTAATAGAGGTATGAATATAGGACACTATTCATACCCAGAATGAGCAATAGTTTTTCTTTTTCTTGGTTCTGGCCTCTGGAGAATCAAACTGAAAGACTCCTTCTTACATTTATTCCTTAGAAATTTATAAAGAAACAGTAGGGCAAACAACTCAAAGCTTAGAGAAGACAAAGCCCTACATTGCATTGAAAAAAAAAACAGCTATCTAATATCATTTTAAAAAATCAATGAGGAACTATTTAGCGTATTTTGCATGTAATCGGTGGTATGTTGTCTAACTTGAAATTTGCTGCATGCTTTATATTTCATCACAAGGCTTATGTTGCTTGTGTTCTGCTAATTGGTATTGCATCAATGAAACTGCTTGATTTTCTTATAATCTTATGAAGGAAGCATACCCCATTTTATAGAAGAGATACTGAAGTTCAGACACATTGAATAGTTGTCAAGGTTACCTGTCAGGTAAGACATGTAGCCAAAATTTAAGCAGGCGGTCTCAGTGACAAGATTTCCCCTGCATTCATAGATTGCACATTGTCACTCCCTAACACTGAACGGGCAACCAAGGCTCTGCTCTCAGTCCTGGAAGCTAACCTGTCTTGTCTGTTGTTAACCCTTCCGCAAGTTGACCTTGAGTTGTTTCCCAGCTGTGTGTCTGTGGAAAGCTTTGGTTTAGATCAAATGAATTGGTACCAGAGGGAGCGAAGCTGGCCCTGGTGATGTGGAAGGATGCAGTGGGCCAGAACTGAGAGGTACAGGATGAAACAGAGCGACACATCCTGCATTGTGGTGGACCGCATAATGTCCTCTTAGAGATGAGGAGAGGCCTGCTCTGTTGCTTGAGACACAAGGGCTCTGGCCTTTCATTAGAGGGTCTGCTCATCCCCCCCCAAGCTGTGCTGGAAAGAATCATTGCATTTTCTTTTGAAATATTCAGGTCTAATTTTACCCTTTAGTTCCTATAGAAAATGAATAAATATGCACATGCAGATTTTCTATGATATTTTATTTTAATATTTATTCTTTGACAGTTTTATACATGTGTATAATGTATTTTGGTTATATTGAAAGCCCCCCCACCAAGTCTGGATCCCTTCTTGGTGTGGCTTGTCTGAACATGGGTATGGAGATATTTGCTGGAGCATGAGGAACTTACCAGTGGCTACACCACTGAAGAAAATGACACCCCTTTCCCCAGCAGCCATTACCTGCTGGAGAGGGGTGGAGGGCTCGCAAGCCTCTTCCTTATATGTCACATGTTTTCATTTGACTATATTGCTAAATTAAAATACGTGACTGGCTATTAGTCACTAAAGGTGGATTTTCAATAGTGAATGGGTGCTATAGGATTGTTTTAATATGTAAATTAACTTTGGCCCTTTGGGGACTTTTCCTGCCTTTGTCCTTGTTTCTCTGAGGAGTGTGCACCAACAGTGGCATACCTCTGAGGTGAAGTCACAAGACAGTTCCCTGACTCCTGGGTCTTCCTTCATTTTGGCTGTGCCTCTCGTTGGCTGCATAGCCTTGGCCAGAATCCTGGACTTTTCTGATCCAAAGTTCTCTGCCATAAAATGATGATGGATGACATCATGAATAAAACGAGGTACACAAAAAGGGCTTTGTTCAGCCCGCGGCATTGTGTAAGCGCTTGGGTTTTGTTATGACTCTGGCTAGAAGGAATTGAAAAGATTCAAAGATTTTCACCACGGTGATTGTGTGTTTAGTTACATTTAATCTGATTGGATCACTTTCAAATTCCTTTCATTGGGAGAAGAGTCAAGCCCAATCATTGCCTTCGTGTAGGTGAATCACTAAAGCCACTCCTCAGCTCCGTGACACCTACTCTGAGCATTTTCAGCTTCTGTGCCATGCACATATGGGCACAGACCGCACTCTATGTGACAGAAAACTGTGGCCTCATTCACTGTTTTACACAGGCATGTTCCATGTGCCAGGGCAGAATTAACTCTAGTGTGGTCTGATGGGAGGTGCTATTCTGTAAATATGTTTCTCATACTGGTTAATGAATAAAGCACTGTTGGCCAATAGGAAAGCAAGATAGGCAGGGCTAGGAGACAAGGAGGAAAGAGGAAGTAGGAAAGAGGAGTCAAGATGGAGAGCCCGGAGAGGTAGAATGCCAGCCGCTCTGGTCGTTACAGTGGTCAATAAGGATCACATCAGAAGAGTCCTTGGTAGCACCTTATGGTCACGTGCATGCAGAATAAATGACAAAATGTGGGCAGGACATTGGGTGCCTTGCTAAGTGACCAGTCATTTTATTTTCTCCTAGGAAAGGATTTCCTAGCGAGTCAGATTAGCTGTGGATATGAGAGTATTAACAGGGGCAGGAGACAGGCTTCATGCCATAATGTGTCTGCAGGAGGAGGAGGGCAGGGGAGCCTACGATTCTCTCTGTGCAGCTACCTTCAAATACTCTCATGTCTTGAGCAGTACATCTGCCCTCTCCAAACACTTCCCCTCCTCTTCCCTGGTACGTACCTCCAAGGCCATGTTAGAGAGGTTCTCTTGTGTCACACCTGATCATCAATGTCAACCAACCCGTGGGATGGGTGTCATGACCTCGTTAATCCTCGAAGGGGTGATGGGAGTGGAGAGGTGATCAGGGAGACGAGACAGACGGCAAGAGGCCAAGTCCAAAAGGTTGGCTCAGTGATCACAAGAGGGCTTTTAAGTAATGCGCTGAAACAATGTGTGCATAATTCTATTATTCTTAAAATGCAGGTTAGTTCAATAGAGGAGCAGAGAGAAAACTGAGGAAGTGAGAAAGGGAGATAGGAACTTGAGGAGGAAAAACTGTGTCAGAGAGAGTTGAATGGGCTAAAGAATGTTTCAAAATAAGGATTTTAGAAAAGTTCTGTCCTCACTGAATGAGGCAGGCAAGGGTCAAAATGCATTCCTCACCACAGTCTTTTCAGTGGGAGAGTTGGGTCCTATTTGGCTGTGTTCATAGATTTAGAGTCAAGGTTTAGCTATATAGCCTGGCTGACCTGGAACTAAGCTGGCCTTGAACTCACAGAGACCCATCTGTTCTGCCTCTACAAAGCTGGGATTGGAGGTTTGTGCCACTATGACCAGCCTGCAAAATTTTAATCCTGGGTTTTCTGCTTGTCATTTTTCTTGAGTATTTATTTGTGCTATTTTTATAATGTACACCCCTTCCCCCATATGTAGACATTTGTTCATTTAATTTTAGTGAAAGTGGGTGATTTTCCTTTTCCTTTTAGTTCTCCCTTCTAAATCTTGACATCTCTGGCTGACTGAGAAGACCACCTAGAGAGTTGGAGAGATGGCTCAGAGATTAAGAGCACTGGCTAGTCTTCCAGAGGTTCTGAGTTCAATTCCCAGCACCCACATGGTGGCTCACAACCATCTGTAATGAGTCCTGTTGCCCTCTTCTGGCCTGCAGGGATGCACAGGCAGAACACTATGTGCATAATAAATAAATAAATCTTTAAAAAAGAAAGAAAGAAACCTACCTAGATACAACCAGTATTACAATTGAGGAATACATGACATGATATATTGGCTGAATGTTTGATCACATTTATCAGAAAGACAGTGGGCCACAGCAGCCCCGTAAAGGCTGGGGATGGAAGCCATGAGCTAGTTCCCTGATTTCCATCAGCCAGCTCCCACCACGGGAATGACCCACAAATGCAGACACCATCAGTGCAGACACTGCCTTCGCTTTGCAGAGTTGCTTCAGCACTTATCTGGCATCATCACCTTCCAGCCACTCTGCCGACTCCATGATTCTGTGGGATAATTCTGAGACCCCACTGAGGAGTGGATAGAGATTAAAAGCAATGGATTTGAGCATCAAATCAGATTTTGGTGGCTCCTACCTGTTTTGATTTAGGGAATTATATAATCTTTGAGAGCTGTGAGTTCCTGACTGTTCAGTCAGACTGATAGTGGCAATCTTGTCAGGTTAGCAGAAGCAAATTCCTGGCCCCTCTTGAGTACCCAGAGCAGTCCTTGGTGAGATGCACCCCTTCTCACCCCTCACCAGGCCTCACTCGTCAGATGGCGCATAAGACTGTCATCACAGTCTTGAGAGATAGAGCTGATTGAAGAAGTGAACCAGCTCGGGATTCACTCAAGCCTGGTCCCACATGTGTGAAGTGATGGGTAAGGGCATGATTTAGTGAAAGGTCTGTCCTACGTGGCAGGAGGCAGACCCAGAAAAGGAGGCTCACAGTGGGAAAGGCCGGATTTCCTTTTTCTGGGACCTGGGAAAGCTTCCCATGGACCCTACGGCATCTGCCTTGCGTCGTGACCGTGAGTGGAACCCAGGAGGCCTCTGGGCAGTGGTGGAGTAGATGCCCCCCTGCAGCAGGGAAGAACAAGGGTGAATTCAGCTGTTGGCCAAGAATACACACATAGAGTACGTTATGTAACGTAGGCTGATGTACAAGGAAGGGGGTGGCGAGTGTGGGCCTGGTGACAACCAGGCTACTTGTGTGTTTCTTACTGGTGTTGAGGTAAAGGGAAGTGGACTCTCCATTCTGCCATTCCCAGTGTCATTGGGAGCTTGTCAGGTTGCCTGGATACCTCTGCACACACCATTCCTTCCCTTGCCATCAAGGTGGGTATGTGGTTTGGACCAGCTCACGCTTTCCTCCTGTTCTGGTTTGGTCCTATATGTGCTGAAGTCACTTGGCTCCCTTAGGAGATCTTGGGGAGAAAAGGGAGCAGACAGGGTAGGTAGGGAAAGAAAAACTATGTTTTTAATAGCCAAAGATCCAAAGTGCTGTGGCAGGCGATGAGGTTGAGAGCCTGTCTCAAGGTAAAATAAGCTGAACATTAAGTGCCTAATTTGAGTAATTAATGTTCCAGATGGAAGAACAGTTTTATATGCTAATTCATATTTTCCAAAGGTCCACAGCCACTCTGAAAACTCTTTTCCAGATTGCTGTCATTGCTGCCTTCGTCTGAAAGCATCCCACGTGGTGTGACTTCATGGAGCCACGTTTCCCTGGTGGCTTTTTTTTTTTTTTTTTTTTTTTTTAATACCAGTGAAACGTGCCTTCTCCCCCATAGTCCAGAGTTCCCTGCTGGTGAGCAGGCCACGGATAGGTTATAGCTGCTCAGGTTATAGGTTATTGTCATGCTCAGCCTCTGTGGAGTCAGTACCCTTTGCCTAATCGGGAGACTACACTGCCCCCGTGGCTCTCTGAAAGAGGTCTCAGAGTGACTGATGTACACGCTTGCCTTAGGGCTGTAGTTCTGAGGGTAGTCCGTTTGACTGGAGAACCCCTGACTGAGTACCCACGTGCCTTTGCGGGAATCTTTCTTAAGGTGCAGGTTGACTATATGCCCAGGCAGCACCCAACCTGCCCAGACCAGAGAGAAGATTAAGGGCAAAGCCACCTTTTGAAGTCTCCTTTGAAGACTAGCCTGGCCTGGACAGCGTCTCCTCTTGGTTTTCTGCAGGCTGCAGACCTTTATTTCTTTTTCAACCCCCTACCTTCTTTCTTTTCTTCTTCATAGTTCAACTGTTTGACTCAGTGTTTAAACCACGCCTGGCTGCCTTGTGGCGATTCAGAGTTGCCATGGCAATGTGGCCTGGTTCTCCAAATGAGGACATGTTGCAGCCGCTCTGCATTCCTTCCTCCTGTCCTTTCTAACGTGGTTGGTGATCTCCCTCACTCTGCTCTTGCTTTCTTAAGCCCTTGCCTGATTTTCTCTCCCAGAATGCCCATTTAAGTTCCTATCCCCAGAATGGGGTAGCCTCACATACCTGGAAGGCACTCTGCTGAAGCTCTGCCCACCCGCCTCTTCCTGCCTCCTCCCTGTTGGTCTGTGCCTTTCGTGAGACCCTCAGAGACCTTTTTACTGGCTTTGCACCTGATACCTGTTTGGTCTGGGTGACATGAAGGGAAATTCTGTTTTACCTAAAAGCCTTTTGTGGGGGAAAAAAAGGTGGGTGGGGGGGCAGAGGTTGCTTAGCCTTCCAACATCCCTGTATTTCCCACAGGCCTGCAGGCCCTTAGTTACTTCAGGATGCTGGGGGTGACAAACATTCAAGGTGAAAACACTGTACTCAGACAAGGCACTTCAGAGTCTGCTTCAGTCGCTTTTCTCATCACTGTGACAAAATTCCTTAAAATCAACCCGAGGAGAAGATGGGTTTGTGTTGTCTGAGTTTGAGAGCATAGTCCACTGTGGTGAGGAAATCATGGCGACAGGACCGTGAGGCGCTGGTCACATTGCATCTGAGGTCACGAAGCAGACTGGCGATTGCTTTCTCTTCATTGGATCAGGACTCTAGCTTGTGGATGGTGCTGCCCACTTCAGGGTGGGTTTTCTCTGCTCCTTGAAACCTTTCTGAGAATGTCTGCCTGGATCCAGAAGTGTGCTTCCAGGGTAATCTTAAATCTCATCAAGTTGAAGATGAAAATTACCCATCTCAGGGCCCAGGAAAGCATGAATTTGAAGAGAGCTGGCTACTGTGAGTGTGATGGGTAGGGTCAATGGCCAACTTGACTGCAGGAATGTCTTCACTATGTTCATTGATGTTGTCGGTGGGATCATTCCCCAGCCAGGGAATCCTGGACTATAAATGGACAAAGGCTGAGCAGCTGCATGTATACTCTGCTCTCTGACTCTTTACTGTGTGTCCAGCTGCTTCAAGATTCTCATACCGTCTCTTTCCCTTCATGACAGACAAGCTGTACCTTGAACTATGAACCAGAAGAAACCCTTACTCCTGCAAGTTGCTCTTGCATTTTATCACAGCAACAGGAAAAGAAGCAGAGGATGACAGCAGAGGCAGTCCAAGGTCAAAATGAAGGAGGAAGGAAAGAAGTGGGTATGGAGGGCAAGGTATCACAAAGATGGGAGAAAAGGAAGACAGCAGGCTGGATAATGGTACCCTTCCCTTTCCTCTGGGTAATTCTCTCTCACACAGCCAGCTGTGTGAGCCAGTTGAGTTAGGGTCGGGGTGAGAAGAGAGAGAAAGAGAATGAGGAGAACGAGGGAGACTTTACCTCCTTTCTGTTTCTCTAGTATTACAGTAAGGCCAAGTAGAAAATTGCCCATAGTCAGAGAAGTGAATGAGCTCAGATATGCTCTGAAATCTCTCTCTCTCTCTCTCTCTCTCTCTCTCTCTCTCTCTCTCTCTCTCTCTCTCTCTCTCCACACACACACACACACACACACAGGGACAGAGACAGAGACAGAGACAGACAGACCTAGGTCACTTACTTAGAGTCTGAGACAAACATTTTGGGAAATAACTTAGTCACTAACTATTTTTCTTAAAGCAAGTGATTTGGTTTATGGGCTTGGATAGGGAATAATTTGGGGAGGAAGGGATCATGGTTTTCACCCTTTAAGGTGCAAAGTAGTCATCTCTGAACCACTGGATGAAAAGCACATTGCTCTAAATTCAGTAATTCGGGTCTTCCCTTCTTTCTACTTGCTTATTGCTCTTAGCAAATCCAAGGTCATTGACTTGACTGTTTGGACAGGGCATTCCTTGACCTGTGAGAGGGGTGAAGGGAGAACTCCAGAACAATTAGCTAGGTAAACAAGAAGGGTGCTGTCATAGGCCAAGGTTCACTAGCAGGGCAGTCATGACAGGATGGGCATCTAGGCAGGGTCAGGGTTGCTAATGTATTTGCACTTAGCTTGAAAGATGAGCTCTTAGTCATGAGCTGGACTTGGCATTTTGATTTGCTTTCAGAGTTTGACCTAGAGCTGCTGATGGAACTTCCCGTAGATCTTCTCTGATAGTTCTAGAAGTTAGCAAGTAGGCAGTCATGTTTTCAGCTTGCACCTTTGTCTTGCCATTGCTTATCAGCAGTGTGCATGTTGTAGGGAGAGGGATACACCTCAATTCATAGAATTTTGATTCAGAAAAAACCTTTAGAATGACCTTCAGTGTGGGTGTCTGCTCTATGATTTCCATTAAGGAGAAGTCTGGAGTGTGTGTCTGTGGGGGGCAGTGCAGATAAGAGGATACTGGTTCCTTCCTGCTTGCTCCCAGCATTCTCTGATACTGTGAAATTTCTTAGACCCTGGGAACATCACTTCCCTGTATATGAAATGGTGTGAGAAGGGGCAAGATGAGGCCGTAAAGACTTCATCGGTTATGAGGAGGTTGTATTTCCATTATTTGCTAAACTTTACCTATCAACTGGCAACAAGATGGCATCATTGTCTTGGGCCAGTATTAAAGAAAGGGCAGACAAGATGTACTTCATATCTGCAGTAAAATGGGCTCAGTAATTATTTAGGAAAATCAATTAGAACATACCAGGACTTACAACAGAATGGTTTATTTTCACGTTAAAGAACCAGATTGGGAATCCCGGGAGAAAACTAGAGAATAAAATTAGAATAAAACAAAGACCAAGGTTCCAAGGGTTCAGAGAAGGTCCCAAGGCCAGTATAAGTGTCTTAAGCAAGATTATAGAGTCCCCATGTGAGGGCCAGGCCTGGACAATGGACCTGGACAAAGTAGATTTCTTATAGGTCTCTACAACTCTGAATATTTGATTTCAATTTTGATATGTCTCAACAGCCTGACATTTGTCAAATTTAGATGGATGACATGCTCACATGTTATAGAGAGCCACAGCCTGTGTCCAAGGGATAAGAATTAAAAAAAAAAACAAACTAATTGTTACGGGCAGGTTTTTTCTGCCACCAGCCTGCCCGCTACTGGTCTGGTGCTCCGGCCCCAAATAACACTCTGAGACTCTCTATTTGATACAATTCTGTTGGCCAATGACTATCATTGTTAATGGGCTAGCTCTGTCTTAATTATTAACCCATTTCTACTTATCTAAGTATTTCCACGTGGCTCATCTTATCGGGGAACTGCGCTGGCATCTTCCTTCCTCATGCTCTACATCTTGACTCCTCCTTACCACTTCCTCTTTCCTCCTTGTCTCCTAGCCCCGCCTATCTTGCTTTCCTATTGGCCAATGGGGCTTTATTAATTAACCAGTATGAGAAACATATTTACAGAATAACATCTCCCATCATCTCCTCTTTTCTGTCTAAAATAAAAGAAGGGATTTAACCTTAACATAGCAAAATACAACATACAACACTTATCAAATAAGAATCACAGTAAACAATATTTAGTCCATTAACATTTTGTAAGACTTAAAGAAAATATCATCTATCCTATCTTTATGAGTCTAAAGTCCTATATGTAACTTATCTTTAATCCTAACTAAGGAAAACTATAACCATAACTATCTGTCTTCAACTCCTTCAAAGACCACAGAAGGATAATATATAAACTCTAGAAATGACAGAGACAACTCATTGCCTGGTCAGTCACACGAGGTTCTTCTGTAATGTTCCATCTTCAGCCCATAGACCATAGTGTGTCTCCAGACTCCTCAACAAAGTAGGAAACTTTAAACTGTCCACCTGTATTGACAGTGTGTCATTTTTCTCTGTGTCCTGTAGATTGTCTGGCAGGCAGCCTCTTCCATGAAGCAGGAACCCTGTAGCAATCCATCTTGTATCAGCAGTCACCTTTTTGTGGGTCCTGCATGTCCAGTTTCTACAACATAAAATCAAACAGTCTAGACAAGAGAAGTACCTTGCTCAAATGGCTAGTCTTGCCATATTAAAGCAAACTTCGTAACGTGTTTCTTCAATGTCCATCTTCCTTTTTGATGCAGGTGGTGTTACCAGGAGCAGTTGTGCCTCACTGTCAAGAAAAACCCTAAACCATTTTAAATGCCATATTCTTCGAAAGAATGCCTATCCATCTCAAATACATCTCTGCATATCTAGAAATCCTAACTAACTTAACTCTAAGTTTTGACTATCATAGGTAACTATCTATAATCTGTACTAAATTATACATTACATTTCTAAGTGAGCTATATAAACACAATACCTAAACAAGAGGAGAAATATACATATCACAAAATTGACCTTAAATTGTATCAATAAAAGAAAATCCATTCCAAAGCAAAGTATTCATATCTATACCATAATTCCCAGTTTACCTTTAAAAAGATTGCTTGTGGTTATAGCCATTTATAACTAATCCAATTTAAATGAAAACAAACATTTATAAACATTATTTGGGAATTTTGGCGTCGTTTTTTCCAAACTACTTCCTGCTGGTAGAGGACGCTGTCATGGGGGTCCAAAGAAGATGCAGAAATCTTGGCTGTAGTGGACTGTAAGGTTGCAATGTCCCATTGACGTTGCATCAGGGGTCCTTGTTTGATCAAACCACATTAATCTGGAAGAAATCCATAGCTTTTCATTTTCTGTGGAAACAAAAATAGAAATCCTTTTCCCCAGTAACTTGTCCTTAGGCTTAAATTTTGGAGTCAAAGCATTTTTAAAATATATAAATTGAATTAATCCAGCAGCATTTCTTTTATCAGTAGTTGTTATTTTCTCAGCGGTCAAATAATTTAAAGACAGCAGAATCCCATACAGTATCCAAGATTTCTCTGTGCTTTTCATCTTTACGTGGCTTTTTTATTACTCTATTTCTTCTACTTCTATTTTTACATATTTTGAGACAGGGTTTCTCTGTGTAACTTTTATCTGTTCTGGAATTCACTGCATAGCAGGTTTACTTTGAAGTCACAGAGATCTGTTTGCCTCTGCCTCCTGAGTGCTGGGATTAATGGAGTGCACCACCACACCCATCCATTTACTTTTTTTTTTTCTTTTTAAACTATTGTATCCTGTTTCTTTTTCTCTCCCAAGCCAGCATATTTTTTGAAACACAGTGTAAACCTTCATTGCAGCTCTCGTACACACCAATGAATTATTAGCAGAGCTCTTTAAAAGCAAGGCGTTTTTTTGCCGCTTATGCTAATTTTGGAAACCTCCCTTAAAGGAGCCGCGCAAATCTCTGTCTACAGCAAAACAAATCCAACCGAGAAAATGCTGCTACCAATTAGTCTTGCTAGTCTCTGTTCCTTTGTTTCTAAAAACTATTTTTTAAGCTTTTGTTAAGTTTTAAGTGAAAGTTCTCAGTTCCACTTCTGACACCATTATGTTATGTTTGGTTTTACTCTTTGTTCCTCCCCGCCGGCCTCCCGGTCCTGCCACCATGGTCCCGCCGCCACGCGAGCCCCAAATAACACTCAGAGACTCTGTATTTGATACAATCCTGTTGGCCAATTACCATTATTGTTTATGGGCTAGCTCTGTCTTAATTATTAACCCATTTCTACTTATCTAATTATTTCCACGTGGCTCATCTTATCCGGGAGCCGCGGCTGGAGTCTTCCTTCCTCCCTGGTCTACATCTTGACTCCTCCTTACCACTTCCTCTTTCCTCCTTGTCTCCTAGCCCCGCCTATCTTGCTTTCCTATTGGCCAATGGGGCTTTATTAATTAACCAGTATGAGAAACATATTTACAGAATAACATCTCCCATCAACTAACTTTTATATATCAAGCACTGTGCTAGGCCCTATTCTCAAAAGTCTCACAACCACATTAATAGCCATAAAACTTCAGCCATGTGCAGGTGTACACCAGACTCTTCTCCCTCTCACTGCCCTTAAAAAAAATTCATAATGTGTTTTATCCATCAGAGTAATGGGTTCTCCCCCCCACACACACACACACAGACAAGAATTAAAGTACTTAAAGTTGGTGAAAGCTCGGGTGGGTTAGATGTTCTTGTGAATTTGTGGTAGGAATTTAAATTGGAATGACCTTTGTACAAGACAGTTTGGCAGTGGCATGCATATTCATCCAACCAATTGATCCTATGACAGAGCAAAAACAATTGCTTGAAAGATAGTCATTACAGCACTATTTATCAAAATAAGTAATACGAAGCATTTTGTATATGTTCAGCAATGAAGGGATAGTTCAATTAAATTATAGAATAGATGATAAACAATCGTTAAAATTACATTATAGTGAAAGGATATTTAATGAGATGGGAAAATGTCATTTCTATAAATACGTGAAAAACGGCAGCCTGTAATAACAGTCAATAAATATTGAGTCTACTTTGTTTGAGACTGATAAATAAAACAGATAGACACTTGTATAGGAAGCTAAATCCACTGTAGTGGTGGAGAATACCCAGGGTACACGTGTGTGTGTGTGTGTGTGTGTGTGTGTGTGTTCCAGAAAAACAGAAGCAAGGTTCTATAGTGAGAATATTTGTGTAGGTTGATATATAGATACAGAAACAATGATATTATCTCTGGATGGAAATGGCATGCTTAGTCAAATGTTCTATCTGCTAGTCATAATTCTTAAGTGTCCCATGATTACTATGTATCATAATATTCTTATGATAAGAATATTTTTGTCTTTAAACACGTGAGTCTTAGTAGAATCATAAGTTTTTTGTGTGTAACTTTCCTATTGCTGAGATAAGGCATCATGATCAAGGCAATTTATAGAAAGAAGGATTGATTTGGCTTATGGTCCATCATGGCTTGCAGGCAAGGCGGTGAGTAGTGCATATGTGCATATGGTGGTGAGGACAGCAGTGGAGAGAGCTCATATTTTAAACTGCAAGCAGGAAGTAGAGAGAGAGAACAAACTCTCTCAAGAGAGACCTGCTTCCGATGACATACTTCCTCCAACAAGGCCACACCTCCTGAGACTTTAGAAACAGTACCACCAGCCAGGGACCAAGCATTCAAATGCCAGAGACTATCGGGGACATTTATCATTTAAACAACAGTACTTTTTCACTGACTCTACTTTCCCTTATGGCCTTTATTTTTCACTTTGCTGCCGTTGTTTTCAGTTTGTCAGTAAACTGGCCAGTACCTACCAATAAACAAAAGTAAATTAAGAAAAAAAAATACCCTTATCACCACCAAAAAAAAAATTACTACGTGTAGATGTGTGGATTAAAGAAGAGCTATGTGGAGACTTCACTTAGCAACTCAGATTAACTCAAGCACTGACAGATGCACACTATGCCTTGCCTGTTCAGGCCTGCTAATCAGTTCTCTTAATTAGTCGGATTAACTCTGGCTTCTGGATTTGTCAGCATACAGCACACAGTCTTGAGTAAGAAGAGAGGCTGAAAATATGTTATGACGGAGTGACGTGGCTGGTAGTGGCAGAGGGCAAATGGTATTGGCTGACTGGAAAGAGCTACAGAGAAATGGTGTGGCAGACTCCTGGCACGAGCCTCTCCCTGCTTCCTCCTGTCCCTGTCCATTTGTTGTGTGCTCCTTGTCCCAAGAGCAACCTCAGTCCTTTCAGCCTGCTGTTTACTGCTTGTTACTGTGCATCAGAATGTGCCCACTTCGTTCCCCACATCTTTGGGCTTTGGTGGCCTCACCTAGTGTTCGCACTTGTTGGGCCTGAGCTGACGTCTCCAGTAGCCAAGCTGTGTGTGGGCTCCGGGCATGGAAGAGCGGGTCACCAACAGCTAGAAAACAGCGAGAGCCCTCCAAGCCCTTCCACTGTCAGCAAAACAGCTTAGAACACATCTGCTTCGGCTTGCGTTTTTGTTTTAATGTGTAGTTGTGATGGGTGACGGGTTGGAGCCGGAGGAATAATCATGATGCTACACATATTGGAACTTCCCATCTACGCTTCATTTCCCCTCCACTTGGAGAAATAGGATTTCCTAAGAAGGGACCCTCCAGCAAGAATGCTGCATATGATTTCATGCTGCCTCAGTACAGAGTAAGTCTTTGGGTGTGTATGTCTCGTGTCATCCTATGGTGTCATCTCTCTGTTGGAATGGAAGAAGGAGATAGCATGTTGGTGGCTGATAGTGATTATCACATAGTAGAATACAGAATCATAGAAGAGATAAAGCTCCGTAAGAAATTATCTAGATTAGATCAACTGAGATGGACAGGCCCGCCCTATGTGCAGGGAGCACCATGAGGGGAGCACCATGAATAGGCTGATGTTCTGCACTACAGACACAAGAGAAAGCTGAGTGCTATCATTCGTCTCTTTCTGATTCCCAGTTGTATAATCAATGTGACCATCGCTCAGCCTCCTGCCATCATGACTCCTCTGCTGTCAGGACAGTACCCTGGAACCGCAAGCCAAAGTAATTCATTCTCCACTTACATTGCTTTTATGGGGAGTTTTGTCCCCATCATACATAAAGTAACTAATACAATATATAAATAGTATCAATAAGTTCATGAACTATAATTCGTAAATATACAGCTTATTCCTCTGATAAGGTATTTAAAGACAAACTACTGTATATGAGAGATAAATGAATTTGTGGTCTTGAAGCAGAGGAGACCAAGGCATTGGTTTTTCATCTTGCAGTGAATTCATAGTTCCTTTCTGGCTTCCCTTTTCATTAAGAAATGAAAGGCATGACATCTCTGGGTATTTGTGGAGGACCACAAAATGAGACATCATCCATTGGAAAAATCTCATTCCTCAAAAGAGATTGATGAATACACTTTGTTTGTTTCCATTTTTACAACTCTTGTAGCTTTCTTGTTAGAAGATCTGCGTGGTGACAAGTCACACAAACAGCAGTATTGATCTGAACCCAGGGTTTATGCCTGGCTTTGTGAACTTGATCTTGCCTTTGCATTTGACTTCTCCCCAGGTTATAAGGCCTCCCTCTGCAAAGCCCCTGGCATTTGCTGTATTCCTCACTGGTAAAAGTCTAAAGGACTTAGATGCAGACAGAGATGCTCAAATGTCTTCTGATGCAGTGGCAGAGATGCTTTGCCTGCTTCCAGCGAGTGGGGGCAGGTGCTGTGTAGGGTACGTTAGCCCCCAGTCTCATCGTCTGTTCCCTTCTGTACCAGCTCACTCACCTCCTCACCTTTTGCCTCTTCCTTTCTTCTAATGTGTCCCCAATTCGAGAAGAGCAGTTGTTTTGTTTTATTTTGAGGTGGCTCTTTTTCTGAGCCACTGTCAGGAGGACTTCACGTGAGAGCCTGGGGCAAATTCATGGAACAGAATATGGTATTCTGGACCACGAGAAAGTCTTATAAATTTGTGATGATTGAAACCTTGAATGTTGCCTCTGTGACCACATCAGGATTCAACAGAACTATGTCTGGAAAATACCTCCCCCCCAAAAAATAAAATTAAACAACAAACTTCTAAGCAACATGTGCTTAGAAATCACATGGTCATTAGAAAATATTTTGGATTGAATTGTAACAAAACCCAGCATGTTTATATTGGTCTAATCCAACTGATATAGTAGATCTTTGAAGAGTTACAAATTAGATTGGAAAAGAAAAGTCTTCAGCGACAGAAGCTTCCATGTGAAGAGTACAGTAAGAACAACATACCCTGGAATAAATGGAAGAAATAAATAATCAAATAATGGGAGGTCAATACAAAGGGATTCAGAGAAATGAAGAAGAAAAATCAGAGAAACCCAAACTCTAGATCTTAGACAAGACCAATGGAATTGGAAATACCTCTAAAAATATTAAGAATTAAAGAGATAAAACAGATTACTGATGTCAGATATGAAAGAGGCACATCACTGTGGATTTGATGGCAATTTAAAGATCTATAAAGAAATAATTATGCTATGCCAATAATCTTGACAGTCTAGGTAAATGAGGAAACTCCTTGAAAAGCAGCAAACTGTAAGAGCTCACTCAAGCAGAAAATATTGCTCATATATATAACTCCAAATCTATTCAAAAGATTTTATTTCTCCTTTAAATCACTTCTCACAAAGCTAAGGCCAGAACTTTTCAATGGTGAGTTCTATCTAATATGTAAAGAAAGATCCTACACAGAACTGTCCAGAAAATGTGGCAAAAGGGAACATTTCAAAACTTATAAGCAGTATACTCTTGGTGATAACCTGAGATAATATTAAGGAAACACACCTCATGAACATATAAAGAACACTCTTCAACAAAGTGTTCATGTTTATAAATCCAAAAAGATGTAAGAAGAATAAATTGTCATCTCCAAGAAATGTTTCACCTTAGCATTGTTATATTGGTAGAAATAAATCAATGTAGCTTATTATGTAATAGGGGAAAAGAAAGAATATGTAATGCTCATTATAGATGCAAGAAGTCAATTTAAACAGGTATGTGTAGTAAAAAGTAAGAGTTAACTTCAACTTGATTTCATTTGTCAATGAAAAATCTACAACTACTATCATACTTGGTGGTGAAAACTGAATGGTTTTGCTCTAGTATGTGGAAGAAAGCAACGGTGTTTATCTTGACTGTTCCCACCCAGCGCTATCCTAGCAATTGTAACATACAGAATAGGACAGGAAAAAGAATTAGAAGCATACTGATGGTAAAGGTAGAACTAAAACTACCTTCACATGTGACATGATCTTTCATTGAATATCATTTTAAGGAATTTATATAAAATCATTAGCACTTATATGAATTTAAAAGGTCATTAGGAAAATAAGTTATATCTCATACATTAGCAGAGAATCATGATAATTTTAATAAATTAGTATTTACAGTAACATCAAAACCATAAAATATTTAAAAATAAATACAGCAATATACACATGATATCCCTATCAGTACACAAAAAGATATGCTCTCCTCATGGATCAAAAGAATCAGTGGTTCAGTACTTCTCCCCAGCCTCACTTATGCTTCATCTCTAAGCCAGTAAAAGTCTCAGTAGGAGTTGGGTATAGGTGTAAACACCTTTAACCTAGAACTTGAAAGGGAGAGCAGGTGGACCACTCTGAGCCTGGTCTACACAGAGAGTTCTAGGTCAGCTAGGTTTGAATAATGAGACCTTGTCGCCAATCCCCCAGGTGAAAATTTGTCTAAATGAGACTTTTTTATTTTAGAAAGTTAATTTATTATTAAAAATGTTTTTGAGAATTTAAAGTGCTCTAAATAGTCAATGTAATTCTGAACATAAAAGAACAGAATCAGGATCTTACATGACCCATTTAAAACTTGCTATGAAGCTACAGTAATAAAGACAGTGTGTATTGGCATAAAGACAAACACATAAGTAATGGGACATTATCTTACAGGGTTTAGAAATGAATATATACTTCAAAAAGCAGTTGATTTTCAGTGAAGAAATCAGAATTATCCAACGAGAGGGCATTCAACAAATGGTACTAGAAACAGGATAGGAATATGGACCAAGAAATGGCCCTATGAGGTGTCTATGAAGAACTGAAACGAGGAACATGGTTATGAACTTATGGTATCATTATATTTAAAAAGATAAGTCCAATTTCAACAAATTAGTGACCAAAGGAAAGGCTTTGTCCCTATATTAAAATTGTGGCAAATGTATGAACACTTTCATATTCTAATTGAAAATAAAATATGTAGGGATAAATATTGCTTTAGTCAAAATTTTCTGTTAAGTGCAGTCTTTACCTCATCAAGAAAACTTCTTTTTGCAACCGATAGAGACCAGTATGGAAAACCACAGCCGATCAGAATGCAGTGTTGTGGAACCCAGTCCTTACGGATAAATGTACAAAACAACTCCTACACCCAAGTCTCTGGGAACATGGCAGAAAAGGGGGCAGATGTCAGACGTCAGGGCTGAGACATCGGGGAGTCTGCTGTGAGATGCGTTTCCTGGTACTATTGGAACCCGCAGCCATAAAGTCTCACCAGCATGACTGACTGAACCCAAGGTGTGCAAGGATGACGTGGAGGGATGTGTCAGAGTGGGTGGATAAAAGCCCACAAGACCCCAATCCTACACAACGAACCAGAGACAACGGAGGAAGGCTGGGAGCAGGAGGCAGTGTTCCCCAGAGAAGAGCACAGCAATTGGTTAATAGCATAGGATCAGCCCTGAAAACAAATGTACAAGTTACACTATACAGACTATAGACATATATATGCATGTGTAATATATATATACATATACATATATGTATACGTATAATGCATACACACACACACACACACACACACACACACACACATATGCAATAACAATGTAAGAAGATACCATGAATTTGAAAGAAAACAAGGAGGAATGTTGTAAAGGTTTGAGTTTGGAGGGAGAAAAAGGAAAATGTAAAAAAAAAAAAATTAAATCTAAAAAGTAATTAAAAATACTAAACAACAAAAATGTTCTGTTTATCTCATCTTGTCAGATAAGAGGACCTCCATGATGTGTCTTTGTCGCGATGGTTGTGGGTTTTAACAGAGCTGTGATAAAGTATTTGACTTCCTGAATCTTCTGGAGAAAACCAGGCAGGATTCTTTAGTTTAACTCTAAACCTAAGCTTGTTTTTAAACTGCTTATCCTATTAGCCTTTCCCTTTTCCTCTTTGTCATGATCACACAGTGTCTTACCAGATGGATCCTTTTAGGATGAGCAGTGTCCTGTTTTCATTTGTAAACCCCCAAACCATATTCTAGTACCCGATGAGTTTAGATCTTGACTACAGCATAGCTCACCTCACTGATAGTGTGGCAGATTGGATGAGAATGGCCCATGGCCTCATGGGTTTGAATACTTATGTTTGGAAGAACTGTCTGGGAAGGATTGGGAGGTGTCGCCTTGTAGAAGGAAGTTTCTCGCTGGGTTTGGGCTCCCAGGCTTCGCATCCCCATTCAGCTTTCTTGACTTGCTGCTTGTGGATCAAAGTGGGAGCTCTCAGCTCTTCCTGAGACCACGTGTATTCTTCATTATTATGAAATTGGGAACCCAATTAAATGCTTTCTTTTGTAAATTGCCTTGGTCATGATTTCTTGTCACAGCAATAGAAAAATAATTAATACAGAAACTTTTAGAATTATTTTTCCCTAGTGCTAAGAATTGAACCCTGGGCCTTGTGCATTTAATACATGGGCCTACGTCTAGAGCCCAGAATCCACTAGATTCTATGTATGACTGGTTTCAAGTAAATTTACTAGGCAAAAACTAGCACTATTTTTTTTTAACCAAATATAAGCCCATCATCATCACATAGCTCTTGCCTTCTTTTTTGGCACACCGAATTCCCTTAGCAGCTGCTGTATTAAAAATTACAATTATTATAAGCTCAACTCTTGAAAGAATTTGTATAGTACAGAAAACATAAGAGCAACACCAAGCAAATTCAATTATTCTCTGATTTTTATTTGAATTGCTATCTTACTTATGCTAAAGTCAGGAACAATTACTTGGCCAGCTTTAAGAATATTAGAGGCTAACTCCTTAACAATTTATGGCCTCCTGTATTTATCTTGTATAATAAAGAAATTTATCAACGTTTAGAAGCTTTACAAATCCAACTCTATTTTTCATCCTATGTTTGGTTTATTTAAAAAAAAATGGCCCTGTATAGAATGGCTGGCTTGAAATTCTTGGAATCCAAGAGTTTGCTCAGTTGTTGACAATTTCAGAACAGTGATTGCATTTTATCTGGTCATGCCTGACTTTGAAGGAATATTTCACAGTGCCTGGGTATTAATATTTTTCTGAATGAACGAATGATGAAGGTTACTGCATGAGTCTAGGGCTGGTCCCATGTGAACATAAAATAGCAGAAGCACATTCTTTTCTCCATTTGTTTTTATGTGGCTTCTTTTCTTCCTTCTGTCTTTATCCTCAGGACTAAGCTTTTATTATCTTCCAGATGCCCATTCACTCCTGACAACACCCACCTAACCATTGTGTTAGCCCTTTGCAAGTGACACATTCCCCAGAAGCTTTCCTTCTGCCAATAGCTTCTTGAAGTCAGAGAAGCGCATTTCACAGTCAATCTTTGGATTCAGGAACGGCCTCTTCCAAGTGTATAGTGTATGGAAAGTACATGCTGTGTGTACATTGTGTGTTGTACATTCAGTGCATGCAAGAGATGCATCGATCCCTCCAACCTGGTACTCCTCATCCTTGCCTTGTTTACAAGGAAAAGAATGAATTTGCTCAAGGATTTGAAGAAACTTATGTGAGAAATGATGTTTGAATTGGTCTCAACCAATGAAGCCCACTTCATTGGGATATGGTTGGGGTGGGAGACAGAGGAACAGTAAGAAAATGCTATAGAAAAGGGGGACAGTAGTACAGGCAGACATCGAGATGCCAAACTGGATGTTTTGAGAATGTTGAGTTATCCTGGGTATATAGAGCTGTGTTGAATGGTAGAAGTAGGAGATTGGAAAGAAAAGCACAAGTTGAGGCAGATTGTGAATGGCCACATAGGTAATGCCAAGGAGCCTGACCCTTGTCCTTTGGGAATGTAAGAAGGTGCCTTATAAAGCCTTTCTTGGAAGCAGTGGGGAGTGCAGGCTGGCTTGCGTGGCAAGACCAGTTGCCTGGTTGTCACACACGTCTAGACAAAGGCTGTTGAAAGTTTAAGTAGCAGGATAAAGATACTGGCTTGCCTTTTAGACAGTTCAAAGATGGACTAGACAGCATTTAGTAGCCAAGTTCTCCCTCATGCTGGTTCATTTGTCCATTAACTCAATAAACATTTATCTGTGCTCCCTAATGAAGGCCAAACATTGTTCTAAATACTTGAAGAAATTGTAGAATGTGGCTTTCCCCATAACAAGCTTCAAGTAGAATTAGGAAGGCTGACATTTCACAATTAAAGTGAAACTCAGTGGATGCTACAGCGGGAGAGCCACCTGTGCTGTTGAAGTGAAGAGCTCAGAGGTTTCTAAGAAGCCCTGGGCATCATTCAGTGTTTTGCTTAGAGTTGTATCCACAGCACTAAGCAAAGCACTAGACAATACATATTTACCCAAGTAAGTGAAGCTAAGATGGGTGGGTGTGTGGCAGGCCACTGACATATTCTTCCACACTTTAAAAATACAGGTCAAAGAAGAGCCATCTCTTGGAGATTTAAAGATGAAAAGGTAAAGATAAAGTTTTGTGTCCCTAGGTGGTCGTGTTAGGGGTGCTTTGGGTATTTGACTGTAAGACCTAGTCTCATCAGGGGCTCATGGGAACTCTGTTAGGGTTTGAAAGCTTCAGAGCTAGCTAGCAAAATAGTATCTGGATAGATGTTTATCTGTTTTTTTTTTCATCACTTAGAATTGAATAAGGTCTTATGGAAGCTTCTTCCCTCTGAAATCAGGGATACTAAGGGAAAAGGACAGAGATTTGTGAAAATAGCATCAACCTGGAGTCAGAACCAATGAGAGAATCCTGAGACATTGGAGCCTCCTGTCAGGGTGTCTGAATGTTGCCCCTGCTCACCAGAAGAGCCTCCATCTAACTGTCATCCTTGGACACTCTACATTATTTCATTTTCTTTTCCGTAAGAGCCAGATAAGAGCCTTCACTGAAACTTTGAAATTCAATAGCTTTCTTTAACTCAGCTTGTGTTAAAATCTCATCTAATATGAAGCTTCATTTGGCAATTATTTATCATCTTATTCTGCTATTAATAGGGCTAATATTATTTTTATCTTTTATGGAAGAAACAGTTGTGTCACAGGCTAAAGGATCTTGCGCCAGTCCCCTCCCCTCCCCACCCCCACCACCGCCAATAGGATGGTGGTAGGAACTATTTGGCAGTGACACTTTATTACCTTATTAAAACCTGGGATTTTTGGTATCACAAAACATCCTACTGCTCTCATCTTCCATAAAGGATGACAAGTTACACTTCCTTTGGAGATGTAGAAGAATATTGGACAGGGTATCTGTTGAATCTTGAATTCATGAAAGACCTTTTCCTGGTTCTTGGGGAAGGGTAATACTGCCTCCAGTTAGTTTTCTATACTGCCATAACAGAGTCCTTAAGACTGGATAATTTAAACAGCAAACACCTATGGGTCTCCTACTCCCATATAAAACTAGAGATGGTCTCTTTCTCCCTGGCTTGAAGATGGCCACCTTTTACCACTGTGCTCACAGAGTTTATCCTCTGTGTACTCATGCCGCTTCTAAGAACATCGGTTTAAGTGGACGGGGGTCTAGACTAACACTCACTTTAACACTGTCACCTCTTCAAAGGCCCCTAGTCTAAAAAAAAAAAAGCCACAACCTATGGTTGCCAGGTTTCGTACCAACATACAAATCTCAGGGTGACACAGTTCAGCTCATCAAACTCCCATAGGCCGTTTAGAGATGTGCGAATGTATTCTTCAAGGTTCCGTGACTGCAGTTAATGGGTGGCCGGGGGTGCAGAGTAGCCGCTAGTGTGAGGTACTCTCTGGGGTCTGGGGAGGAGGTTGGCACCACAGAGCAATGCCAGAGGGAAGCACTGATGGAAGATTGAGAGAAAGGTCTGGGTGACCTTTGGGATAGGGATGTTAATATAGTCTGTGTCTAGTTTAACGATGGTGGCTGCCAGTGTGTGTGTGTGTGTGTGTGTGTGTGTGTGTGTGTGTGCTTGTAAAGGCCAGAGGTTGACATTAGGTGCTTTCCTCTGTCACTCTCTACCACATACTTTGAAACACTGAACCGGGAGCTGACTAGTTGTGCTAGACTTGCTGGTCCATGAGTTCAGGGACCCTCCTGTCCCCCAGCGTTAGGATTGTAAGCATATGTGGTAGGTTTGGCTTTTCAGGTGGATTCTGGGCGATGGAACTTAGCTTTTCATGCTTGCACTGGCAAGCACTTTGCTGCTGAGACACCCCGGCCCCAGTGGCTGGCAGTGATCATGTAGCGAGTCTTCTCTAACTACTGAATCCCCTACCCTTCACTTGCTGCATCACAGTTGCTGTTTTTAAGCAGCACAGCAAGCTTGATCCCTATGAATCAGTTTATGATGAACAAAAGGACTTAATGGTTGGACTGGTGTTAGGTTTCTTGTTCTCTTGGATTACTGAGAGATTCATATTTCCTATTTTCCCCCAACTCACCTATGACCCTGTTAAAGAGTAAATCCTATGTGACCTGCAGTCGTATGAAACACACCGTGGCACACAAAATGTTAGGACAATCCAGATGTGGATTCAGTCCCTAGAGATGCCTCTGCCATGGGTGGGTTCTGACATCCTCCTGAAATGGCCCTGGATTCAGCCATGCTCCCATCTCTGGGGCCACTGGTCTCTCCCTCTTTCCTGCCCTTTGATAAGAATAAAGGGGCTGTGCCATTCAGCTTTTTCACTGAAAAACTGAAATGCTTTGCAAATATCATCATACTCATTAGGGCCTTGATAGTTTGTTAATTCAATTACAAACCAATGTATCATGTGGATGTTCAGACTAAACACAAAACAAGCTTATTTTGCAGGCATTGGCTCTCCAGGCAGAACTCTCTATGATTTCTTGAGTCATGCTGAATTATTCAGTCTTCTTTCTACAATTTCCACGTTGAGGTGAAACAACAAAAGGCAGCAACAATTGCCACTATGATACATAAATCAAAATGAATAAGTCAGAACTCCCATCCTATTTTACTTCCCCCTGCCTACCTCTGACCGTTCCTAGCTTGCTTTTCCATTTCACAGCACTCAGAGAGGCCGGCAGACGAGAATTCTCAGCTTGAGCAATAAAGATACAGGCACAGGGCTTCCCAGGGAGATGCCCCAGACGATCCATTCCTGCGCTGCTAGAGACACATCGTCTGACTTTAATTCATCTTTGCTTACGCATATACATGCATGCATCTCTCTCTCTCTCTCCTTCCCTCTCTGTCTCTGTCTCTGTCTCTTTCTCTCACACACACACAAAAGGGAGGGAGGGAAGGAAGTGGGAGGGGTCTCTTCTGTCTCTCTACTCATATTCCATTGCATGTTCAAATCCTGCCAGCATTTCCCCAGTCAGCACTCTTGTATCACCACTGAATGGTTTCATTTAACAGCTGATCTCCAGATTCTTCTCAGCCATGGTGCCTTTGTGTATTTGTGCGTGCTGCATGCGCCCAGGTCAGTGTCCCAGATTCACATTTCAAAATGGAGGAAGACCAGAAATCAGGAATGGGATTCCCAGGTCTCAAGTGTATTCCCCGGGTGGTGTGCAGGCAGGTTAGCTGGATGAGGAACCTTTCTCATGTGCTCCATCAAGTTCCCAAGCATCTGCTTCTTGCCCTTTATTTTGTTCCAGGTCAGTGGGCGTCACTCCAGCTGGGCTGGAGTTCTCTTTGCCCAGCCAGATTCCAGACCAGTGCACCGCTGGCTCATAGTCACTCATTCCCTCAGAGCCATGGAGACAAAAGACAGGGTACAGAACTTGCTAAAGAGTCCATGTTTCTTTCTGCAGGAACTTTCAACCTTATTCTAGAAGTCCCGGTTTCTTATTTACAACCAAAGAATAGCAATGGGATGGGGGTGGGGATCCTACCAAACCCTAGTTGGCCATCAATGGTAAAGATTAGGGAGAGCCTCTTGGATGAAAGTTAATTAAATCTTTCATATTCGTATGCTGGCATGCCAGGCCCACAGGAGAAGATAAAGTACCCAACGGATGGGATTAGCATGCCCAAGTCTTAAATACACGACTTGGCAGGAGTTTTTAATTTTACAATTTAAGTGCAGGCGTTCAGTGATGAATTTTTATTTTTCTCATTTTTACCTTTCCCCTTGCAACAAAAAAAGGAAGCAATATGATTTCCCCCTCTTCTTCTAGTGACATTGATGCACATCGAGATTACCAGGTTAATGCCTAGCTGGGCCCTTGCTTTCCCAGTGGTCTTTAATCATTTGTGAGGGGGCTGGAGGCATGGTGATAACAGAAGTGGGTGTTGGAGAGAAAAGGAAGATGCTTTGGCTTCGGAAGGCCTGGAGGCAGAGTCACCAAGAGCTGTTTCCATGGTAGTGCTATGGAAACCAGGTTCTGTGCCTTTCTCCTTCCCAGAGTGGAATTTCCATGCTTCATGTACCATGGGCTCCAACATAGCCTCTGGCGTCCGATCCAGTCGGTGACTTTACCATCGTAACCTTCTGTGACCTACTGTTCTGGCCTCTTGGAAGAGGGGGTGGGGATGGAAGGTGTAAAAATGTAGACTGAAACACAGGGAGGAATTCGGAATCTTAAAATTTCTAGCCCCCTTTTAGAGCAAGACAGAGGACAAAAACTTAGTTTTCCTCTCTGTTATCAATTTTTTTTTTTTGTGACATCTTGAAGCATGGCTGAATTCCCTGGTATTTCAGGCGTGAGTGTTTTTCTCTCTGCTCCTCTTTTAAAGTCTGTTGAATTAGTGTGTAAGGCTGACCTCCTTAGGAACCCGCTGTCACATAGTGATCTCATGCTTACGATGATTTGACACACTTGGGGTTAGGAGAACTAGCAGAGCTGAGTCATTGTAGGGTTCTTCATTATGCTAATCCCTCTCCAATGTGCACATGGCTGTCAGGGGTCCAGTGGGAACCTTCCACACTGGGGGAACTGAATGGTGGGGGTTTGCATAGGTGCCCATGGGTGTTCAGTCTCCTGACACGGGAGGCTGATTACATTCGCAATTATCACCTACTTGTGTTCTTTTAATGGACACATTATTGTGTCAGGAATGACGTCAAACGCAGCTCACGAAAACAAGGACCAGAAAGGAGAAAATTGGTAAAATTTGCAGGCATGGTTTTCAGAATGGAAGAAAGAATATGAATGAGGGTTTTAACCCTACCTTTCTATTTCAAAAATAGGCAAAATGGGCTTTTGTGAACACCAGACAAGATATTTTACAGTGAATGCTTATTTTGTGAGACTTTTTAAAGCTGGCAAGCTTTTAAATAACTCTCCTTGTCATTTTACAGAGAAACATTCCCAAAGGGCATGCCTTAGAATGTGAAGCTACATCTCCTTCAGTCTTTTCTGGTCTCATTCTCTCTAAATATACGTGCTTCTCCCCCCCCTCTGTCTCTCTCTCCCCCTCTCTGTCTCTCTCTCCCCCCTCTCTGTCCTGTTCTCTCCCCATCTCTGTCTCTCTCTACCCCCCTCTGTCCCTCTCTCCCCGTCTCTGTCTCTCACTCCCCCTCTCTGTCTCTCTCTCCCCCTCTCTGTCTCTCTCTCCCCCTCTCTGTCTCCCCCTCTCTGTCTCTCTCTCCCCACTCTCTGTCTCTCTCTCCCCACTCTCTGTCTCTCTCTCCCCCTCTCTGTCCCGTTCTCTCCCCCTCTCTGTCCCGTTCTCTCCCCCTCTCTGTCTCTCTCTCTCTCTTCTCCACCTCGCTTCTTTTCTCAGTCAACAACCAACTCACATTATTTTTCTTCTTTTTCCTAGTAATATGAATTGAACCCTGGGGCATTGTAGCTGTAGTCTTTTTACTTTTTGTTTTGATACAAAGTCTTGCTAAGTTGCCAGGCTGGTGCTGAACTTCCCCTGAAGTCCAGGCAAACTTTGAACTTGTGATCCTCCTGCCTCAGCTTTCTGAGAAGATGAAACTAGGGACCAATAAATCTAATTAGACTTAATCTGAATTATTACATTAGTTTAAAATAATTTTCTGTTTAAGGAATTTGTGAATCCTTGAGTATTGTGTCATCAGTTTCTATATTTTAATGTCTTTTAATAATGTTTTATTGTGGCTTTGTTTTTATGATATCAGAATAATGCCTTCTAGTGCTGAAATGTCTGTTTTATATAGACATATATATATACATATATATATATATATGAAAATACATATATAACATAACACACACACACACATGAAAAGATGTTGCTGTTTAATACCAACATCAGTATATTGAGTTGGTCTGAGGAAAGTTTTATTACTCATTTGACCAAGATTAAATCATCTGTGCTTTAATTCTTTGGCCACAAATGTTCCCCATCTCCACAGCATCCTGGTTTACATCGGTCCATACCAAGAAGCCTAATACACCTGTGTAGAGCTGAACCAAGAGGATGGCTGATAGTGAACTGGATTTTTTTGACCTATCAAATGGGCAATTTTATATGTTCTAACTGAAGATAAACATGCAGTGTAAACAAAACCTAGAAAAGCAAGGTTGACATTTAAGGATAGATTTAAAAACTCAAAGAGATGAAAGCTAAAGGTGAAGCTGAAAATAGCATTCACTGACCAGAAGAACCACAGAGTAAGAATCCAGGCTTCTCTACACTTGAAAGCTGCTACTGTGGCGTATAGAGCAGCCATGAGCCACACGTGGCTATTTCAAGTAAAATCAGC